>DWPT01000148.1:0-29710 GCA_018251895.1 Agathymus mariae mariae
AATGAATATAATTCATATTATTTTCTTCTTATTGACTAAAATATGTAACTAAAAATATAAAAACGTCGTGTTTCACATTTTAGTAAGTTTATTTTTTTAACACATGTTTCTATCACCTGTACATTCTTCTCGGGAAGCGAAATGCAATTGGATAATTTTCCAATTGTGACTCCAGAACACGGCTAATTTTGGTCAGGAGGTAATTTAGTCGTTACAGAAATCATCCTAGAAATACAAACTACATTTAATAAATCATACAACCACGTCAGTGATGCATGTACACCGATATAATAGATTGATGCGACTAAAAATATATTGCACTACCGTATCCTGTAACTGCGTCTTGATTGCAACTCATCAAGTTTTTAACTAGCATCGAAATGGAGACTATGATATTATTTTAGATGGATGAAATTTTAAAGGAAAAATATTTTTTGTCGCCCCAAAAAATTCTTAATCCATTGAGGTGTTATTTTTGTTATTTTAAGGTTTTTCAAAAGATCGTCTCAGGTGAATATGGTAAAAATTTATGTGATGGCCAGAGCATGGTGTGACGATAAACGTTTTAGCTATTAAGTTTCAAATTATACTTCTTTCGATATAGTTGATAGTATCAGGCGTTACTTTGCGGACGTTCATTGTTATTAAATCAGTATTAATTTACTTTGCAACAATCCGCAAGCACAATGTATAATGGTATTTTGCCACTAGCGGTCACCCATCACATTTATTGACTACGCCCGTAGTTGCTTATATCAGTTGGTCACGTAATATGGACACAAGTTGTCTTACTGAGAGCACTTATTGACTTTTTGCTTATTACGTCTTGTTAATCCTTAAAGCCCTGGTAGGGCTACATGAGGTTGAAAAGAACATATGTAACAATTTTGGCGGTAATATTGGAATGTCTCGAATCTTCTTATATATTTTCAGATGTTGTTTTAATGATGGAATAACATTTGAACTATACGCATAAAAATTGAGACCATTACTGATAGCAACTACGCAGTTGGCATTATATATACTTTAATCAGGTAGATATTTGACGCTATAATGATACTGACCTAAAACTGTGAAATACATCAATTTAACGTGGAAAGAAGGCAAGTATGAATTTCACTGTAAGGACATCGAGAAGTGTTTTTATGCTTTGTGATTATTACATGTAAGTATTCGTGTAAAAATATTGTTTAAACACTTTTTTATATGATTTGTAATTAAATTTACTTTGGATGTTTTTTATCCTTGATTATTATTTTTTATTTTTATTTATAGAATATAATACTCACGATGTAATAGCGTAAAATTGTTTATATTGTAGCACCGTACTAAGTAGACCTAATTCAATTTAAACTGCAGTAATTGTTGGACTAGATTGCCCATTGCCGCTGTGTTTCAAATATTTGTTTCCTTTGCCTTGAAGACAAAGCAAGCCTAGCACACTTAATCATCTCGTTGAGACGATTGACTAATCAAGCGTACGTTCAGATATGACTGATTTGGTTATATGCATACTGCAGGGTAGTCTCTCTCTTATTCTAGTTTCCATCGCTATAAACTGTCACTTTATACAGTAAATAAAAAATGAAAATTGTCAGACTTATCTCCGAAACAAATAACTGGCAGTTATTTCCTGCTTTTAACGTGAAAACTTAGATTTACACGTCACATATTTGAGTTTTAGGGGCATCGTTAGTGACTAGTGGCTGCGTTTTTTTGTTTTTGTATTTACTAGTTTATTTTTAGTATAATATGTACTCTGATTTATAAAAAATATCTTCTGAGATAGTTACTGTAAGTGAACTCTATCGTTGTAAGTCGCAATGAATAAAAAAAAAATTTCAAACGGTCTATGTTTTTTGGTGTCGCTGTGTTTTACACCATATAGTTTTATTACGAAATTCATTACCCGTCTGAATAGATACCACCTTGTTTTTGTTAAGCCCGGTCGAAGTCAGCCGTTAGTAATAAAATAAAGAAGCTGCATCAATATTTCAACTTTGTTCATTTTAACAAGAAGGAAATTCTCTGAAAATAACTCCACAATAATTCAAACTAACTTTAAAATAGTTTTTACATAATATATATGTACATTTTGTGGTGAATTAACTGTATAGTGTCTGTAATTTATTTTAAAAAGTCGTAGAAATTTGAACAATAATTTCATTTCGTAAGTAGGGCTGTTATTATTGTATATATATATATATAAACAATAATCAACTGAAGCCATAAATATCAAATTCTTGCTACCTCACTCTTATATAAAGCCCATTTAAGAAAACGTGTGTTTCACCATCCAGATTTTTTTAAAGAGCTCAATAAATTTTCCTAATAATCGTATATAGTATAGTTTCGGACTACGCCAATAAGAAAATTGGACCGGAACACTGACTTTCATATTTCCAGGCTATGATCTGTTTTAGTACAGTACATTACATACTTAGTGACATAGTAGACGTCGTTATGCAGTTTTGTTAACTACTATAACATATTATTCTTTATTATGTAACTAATATTTATGAATTAAAACCTCTATTTTAATCGTAACCAAACATTCTCAAATCAATTTAGTATGAGCGAAACAGTCCATCGTGCGTCGTATTTTATTCAATGCGCAGAGTCAACTCTGCGTGGCCTAGCTGTCACAACATGTATCATGATCTTCATGCATGTTATGTTAATTGCCGACTACTTCTTATAGGTATTTCTTAAAACTGTTTATGGTTCTGAAATTCGTGGACGATCGACTGAGTTTAAAGAGTTCATCGTTTTTAAATTTACTTAAGATTATCTTCTATCAGACCAGCATTTGTAAATATAACTCTTTAGGGTTAATTAATAAATTTGTTGTTTATGTATTTATTTCGTGACTCCAATTATTCTAAATTTGCTCTAAGTTACACCGACTAAAAATATAGTATGCAAATATAACCTCAATTATTTAAGTCGTTCACGCAATAGATTAGTCAAATATTATATAAAGATTAATAGAAAGATGTCTCAACAGACTAGAAAAAACTTCTCATACATATATTATGACTAGAGAGAATTAAAACACAAATTTTTAATTTGTAATATTATAATTTATTAATGAATACTGAACAAATATAATATATTTACAATGCGTTATAAATATTAGCATAAATTATTGTTAATCGTTACTTCTGAATTATTCCGGAAATAATTCGTTAGAGCGAACTTACATATAGAATCTATAAGATTTATATATCGTATTTATATTAAGATAAATTTGCATCAAATAATACTCTTATAACCATGCTAATACCGCATTGATTTTGTACTATCGAAGTCTTAGACTAACTCCCAAATGTTGCCGTATAAAATAGTTTCTAAACATATTACTGTAATACTATATTTTAAAAAATAATTTATTTAACTTATACGTTTAATTTCATTTAGTCGCCAGTCATCATCTCCATGAATTCTGTAAAAAAGAAACATATTTCAAATTGATAAATTTTAAATTATTCTACTTACTTTTAAATCCATATTTTAATATTTTTATACGAAATACCTGAAACGCTTTATCGTCAGAACAATGCCATTGCGTTCAAAACAAAGAAAATAAATAGTAAAAATATTGAAGAATAGAATAGAATAGAAGAACTAGCAAACGATAAAATAATTTTGCGTCTCTGTTATTATTGTTTCATTTAATTTCAGCGGTGTTTACATAGGTTCAACATTACCAGGATATCACCGTGAAAATTAGTTGTCACGCAGACAAGATCAATATAGTATAGTTTTGCTAAACGCCTAGTTGAATAAATACTCTAAGTTGCGTGGCATACGGCTTTTGACGAAGTATGTATATTTGAAAGATGATTCGGCACGATAACAATAATAGTACACTGTTGAAGTAACAAATCTAATTGTCTTTTAATGCTGATTTTTAACAATAATCACTACCAAAATTCATTGAACTTGGTCTTTGACTGTATATCACACTGACAAACAAATAACAAGATTAGTTATATATCTCAAACAAAATGGAGACTGGCTTGATATTCAAGTTAATCTTCTCGGCGTCTCGGCCTTTTGGCACGTACTGAGACGCCATTAATTTACGGCTAAACAAATATAATCAATATGCTTTAACCCCGATAAAGATTAGTTTTCGTGCAAAACACGAGTTGTTTAGGTATTATACGAATCCTTTATTAATCATAAAATCATACTTCATATATATGTCATAAGTTATAACCATGCTATGGCTAATATAATAATATAAGTAATAATGGCTATAATTGTGGCATCATTCAGCTCGTGAATAGTTAAAATGTAGATTAATATAAATTAATAAAATTGGATTTTCGGAAAATAAAATCTAATGCTATTAATTAAATAATAATAACATTTGTTACCCAATAGTAAAATGCCGTAAGCAAAATTCCGTAACCAAAATGCCGCAGTCTTACAATCGTTACTTGAGAAAATTTATGAAGATCATAACTAAATCTTGGTAATTACTACAATTTTCTAAGTAATAAATTATCGAGACTATTCAGCATACTTTAAATTATATCAGCTTTAATTGCATATCGTCCAAATACTTCATTTATGTAGAGATCATATTCATATTATTGGAATCGGTCATATTGTCTCAATATAATTTGCTGAATATATATGACATAATACAAAACTCATTACCATCGAAATCGACGGTTCCGGAGCCGTCGGTATCAATCTCAGCGATGATGCCGTCCAGATCTGCGTTGCTAAGTTTGTCGTCTAGCGCTGCAAGAATCTCTTTTAAGGTTGAGGTGGTGATGTAGCCATTGCCTTCACGGTCGTATAACCTGAAAAAATAATGTCCAGTAAAGAAAAAATTATAAAAACTACCAAATGGTAAATATCATTGATAGCCTTATTGCCCAAGACTCGAGTTAGAATTGATCAACATTGCCTAAACTCCTTATTTGCACCGCGCGTTTAAATTTTTTGGGGTCTATTGACACGTGTCGATTCTATTTGAATAGAATGATATTTTCACTAACCCTAACCTAACTTTGTACTCTCATATAAAATTTTAATACGAAAAATGAATATAGTCGTTAGCTGTTACGCCATGAACTTATTGTCGACACACTGTCATATTCCAACAAATTATTTATTTCTATTCCTTTAATTGACTTAATTTGTAAACAAAATTCCCAATTATTATTTCGTTTCGAAATACGATATTTAAAACTATTATCACCGTAGTTTCAGACTATTCAGACTCAACTGAACGCATTATTTTATTCGTGGAAATATAACATGGTCAAGCCAGTGAATTATATACGGATTTTCACTAATGATAAATTAGTATAACGGTAACGGTTTCCGGAGATGTGGGAGGTTTCATGCGGGATCAACGCAGTGTGCACTGCATTTATTATGAACCAGCTGACGTGAAGCACGCAAATTTGTATGAATTCATATGTCTGATTTCATAAGATTGATATTTCAAACTATATTTATAAAGTTAGTTTTTATACAATTCCTCGTGTGTCGACCGACCGTAAAAAGTGTTAAATAATATATTGAATTTTATACCAACATGTTTAAAAAAGATACAGTTTTTTGACTCACGGTTGTAATGAGCCAATTTTTTATAATAGGTATGAATACTGGAACAAAATTAATTACTCGCCGCCTTCCGCCCGTTTCAGAAGAATAAATTATTATAATTAAAAAAAAATTGTTAGTTAAACCTGTATAAAAATAAATAATATTTCCAGATGTATTTTGATAACGATACCTGAAAGCTTCTTTCAGTTCCTGCTGCATGGCTTCAGCGTCTTCTTCCTCTAAAAAGTGGGAGGCGATGTTGCAGAATCCGTCAAAGTTGATTTTACCACTGCCTATCAAGTGAAAAATGAGATATTATACTAAGTATATATAATAAGTTCAAAGGTGTGTCTCACCTAAGTGATTATTATTTTTGAGTAAATCAGACAAAATATAAGGACAAAATGTATTCATGTAGCGCATGTATTTTTTACACTTAGAAATTGATTGTAATAAGTAAGATTGTTACAAGGAAACAACATAGATTTTACGTAATACGTTCTTTAAATACGTTACTGGAAATACGAAGGAAATTTAGTATCTTATCATTACTTCACGTCGACGATACAATTGCGTCCTATTTGCATTCCCTGGACTTTTGCCAATTGCCGTATCATATTAAATGTTAAAGGCATTCGACTATTAAATTTTATGTTTTTATCATTTTGAAATTCTTTATGGGTTTTTTACTTATCGCGGAAATTACAAATGAAATTGCTTGGTTTTTGTATCGAGCGTAATAAATTAATAAAAGTTTAATTTTAGTTTTAAAAAATATATCTAGTTCAGGATGAGTAGTGGAGAGTTTTGTCGATCCATGTGATGTGGGAGAAGCCTAATAATAAACAAACAAATGATAATTACAATATCTCCTTAAATTATTATAAATTTAATTATAGTTAAAGTACATATACAATTTCTAAAAGTTATTTGAAATAGAAAGCAAGATTTGAACAATATTTCAGTGTTCAAACCTGAGGGAGTCGAACAGAAATAGCCTCATTATACCAAGCGCGACGAGTAAAAATATTCTGGCATATCTTGAGAATGTGACTTCGTCTAACTGACCACGTGTGTTTTCTGTTAAATGTAATGATTAATGTACCTTCTCATATTTACGAGCACCGGATTTTATGGTATGTTTCGCACTTTGAGGCTAATTTTATTGATGTAGTTAATGTTTGTAAGAGACTAATTTACATCAACTACATACTTGCGTCTTTGTAAAAAAGCTGTTTTTTCGCGGTTTAGTAAATATAATGTTAAGCGACATAATTAGAAAGTTCTATAAATTCTATAATCACATCAAGGCAAAGTGTTTTAGTGCCGTTTATAAAAATTATAGAAAATAATGTGTGATGTATAGTATAAGAACTCGTATCGCACTTAAAAACAATTTAAACACAGACCAGCAGTGGTTATGGTTATGATGGATTTTATTCCTGATGTAAGACCTTTCATCATTAGACGGTTTTAGTTATAATCAATAATGACAACTAAATCTTTTAATATTGCAGAAGAAACCTGTGCAGTCAAAATTCTGTGTTAGGATAATAATAGAAATTCATTAATTCGCCGAAAATCAATGACATAGCCGTTCGAAATAATCCAAGTAAGTTTGGTCAACATTGTTCAATAACAAATCGATAATTTGAAATTAGGCCACAGGTGACTTCATATCCCGAGCCATTTTTTGCATGAATGTTTTTCTTACTAAAGAATTATGTACATTAGCATAACTCTACAATAAGAAAATATTACTTAATTACCTTCTGGATCATTTTCAGCAATAAGAGCTTGAAGTTCAGAGTCATCGAAAAGCTGACCCATGGTGTTCAGAATGGTTGAGATCTTAAGGACATCAATGTAGCCAGTCTTTGTGGTGTCGAACATCTGGAAAGCCTTACGAAGCATGGCCATTTTCTGTTCATCATCAGAATCCTGCGAAAAAGTTAACAAAGCTAGTTAGAAATGATATGAAATGATATAGCGGAAACTATTGTGTGCGTGTGATATTGAAGGAACTCTCAGGACTCTCCATTAGGACTGTTCAGGAGTGGACAACTTTTTTCACAAAATTTCTTCAATCAATTAAATTAACGTTTAAACAAATATGTCATATTTTTTATTTACCAAACTAAGTTTATGGAATTCGAATTTTTAGGAATCTGAAAAAAAAAAATAGGAAGATACCTAAAAAGGCTTAAACTTAGTTTACAGATTTTTAAAGAAATGTGTATGTATGAATATGAATATGAAAAAGTTAATAACACTCGTATTTTTTTCAAATCCAAAACCACATCCTTATAAACACTTGCCACTAAGTCACTTCACATATTTTCACTAATTATACGTAAATCCTCACCATGGTGCTATGTTGAAGTTTTCTGTTGTAACAAGAACCGAATCGGAGTGCGAGTGTTGTTACACTGGATCTGATATTCCTGTCCCACCCTTATTTATAGAGCATTCCTCGCACGAAACGAAATACGAAAATAAGAAAAATCCACAACCAAGCTTATTCCTGCCACGTGTTGTGACGTTTCCCGAGATTCATCATTTCAAACGTAGTTCTGTGGTAATATTAACGGTGCAGGAAGCGTCATTTTTATTGTTCGTATGATAAATAAGCAAAAACTACCTTATCGTCGAACAAAGGTTTTTGTTTTACACCAAATACATATGATACATATAGATATGAAATATATCGTTTTATAAAATTATGAATAAGTCCATTGAAGATTGAATATCTTCAGCCAATAAATATTCGTGCTTCAATTAATTAATGTATAGTAAAAACTGTTTTTTAGCATATTTATTATATATGAGAGTGGTGATTATATGACCTAAAAACAAGATAGCACTTTCAATAAGGAAAAGTAAAATACAGGTCCTAATGCACAATAAGATTTAGTCTAGTTATCGATAAGAAATGCTCATGTACTAATGTTCTCATATCTATTTAATAAGTATATATGTACATAATAATCACATCAATAAAACAAGCAATGAACTGCAATCAATTGAATGCATCAAAAGTGGACCCGAATTGTGTGGGTGACGGCCTTCTCGTCTTTAACCATATTTGGTGGGGCGGCTGCCTTTTCCAAATTCGATTGCTGGAGCTAAGAATCTGTATTTTTTAAGAGATTAAAGGTATATTTACATCATTTACACACCCATATCCGGAAGGCATTAGGATTCCCTGTGTTGCGGATGGCATGAACATACACAAATGAATGGCATTACGAACATCCATGACCCGACTACAAACAATTATCACCCAACCGGGAATCGAACCCGACACCCCTAGCTTGGCAGGCAGGGTAATTACACGTTTTATGTTGTATATCATATTTTTCGTGTGAGCAAGTTTCTGTGTTATTGTGTATATATCTATGTGTGTATACGTACAAATCGTGTCCTAAATTTGAACTGATATGAAACACGTCTTGCAGTTAAATTAACATGCTTCAGACGCTGAAAACATGCACATATAAGTAAATTTAGCATCAATACAGAAATTTGCTTTGAAGTTGACACACAACATTTGCAACAGAAATATTACGATGCCGCCGACGAAAAGGACGGACAAATATCGACGTAGCGAAACTATATATAATTAGTCTTAATCATAAGATTAAGCATTAATTTCATTCAACGAATTGGTGGTTTGTTTATATGCCACAGCTTTATGTTATCTATTCCTAGGTTATTAATCTTATGATTTTTATTTTATAGTGTTGAGCTAATACTCAAAGCGTCCAAATATTTTTGATACTTTTATTAATAAAATTTCACTTCATGATTCACAAATTTTGAAGTTTTATTCAATGTTCGGAGTGTCATGGAAGAAGCCTATAAGATTTTTAATTAAAAAACTATCAGATTCGATAACAATGTTCCAAAATATTTTTACGTATTGGGTAGAATTTGACATATTCTTAATTGAAGCTGTGTCAAAACTGGCCTGGTTAATGCTACAAAAAGAGATCGAAAACACTTGTAGACTTTGAGACTATACAGGAGTAACTACAGGAATCTTAATTATCTTTTATTTTTGTCAAATTTCAATACATCAACGTACTTTTTTAGATTCAAGGGATCAGAAGATTGACAGAGAACTATCCGATGTCACTTCAGTTAAGTTTACGTTTGCAGCACCAGTTGCCTTTATCAGTGGTGGAGATTTCAATACTTACGTATGTATATCTTTATCTATATGTTATATGTTATTCAATGTTTATAACAGCACCTAAAAACATATTAAATCAGTCACATTGAGACCTAACCGCCGAGAAAACTTATTGTTGTTTGTTGCAAATATTAAATACATTATATAGTTATTTTACTAGGAAACGTTACAAAGTAAATGGAGAATTGAAACTTGAATTATTTGAGTTTGTGTGTAAGTCCCATATTCATGTAGTATGCACTTATTTGGATAGTGTCGTGTGGTCAGCCTGTATTGCAGAAATCATTGATATCAGATGAACCTAATGTCCACTTCTAATTCCCTAGTATTGTAGTGTACATTAAATAAACCGGAAAATTTTTAAATGAATTTAAAATTGGAAGAGACGATTTTATGTTTTTGTTAAAAATATTGTGTAATGTCTAATATTTATTTAATAAACCAGTTCTAAGTTCTAAACTAATTTCCGCAAATTTGTATATTCACATATATGATGGATGTCATAAATATGCATAAACGAAATAATACGATAGCAAATTAGGGATATTCGGAAACTGGTTTTGGTATGCGTCATTAACCAGCGACTGAAGCGCGTGAAACGAGTTATACGTTTGCCCCAAGCTTCGGATATAGAATGTGATCGGCTATAATTTTTGTGTTCTACGCGAACGCCACAATGAGTGATATGCCGTCGCGTTCAGTATCACGCACGTGAGGTATGTGACGGAAAGTGGGTTATTTGTTACACCTTATTACAGGTAATGTTTAAACTGTACATACTTATAATTTATTTTGTTATATTTATATTTAAGCTAACAAGTGGTTGATTGGATTTTCCTTCGGCAATAACTCAAAAATTAAGATACAATGTTTTAGGTACAGCCTTATCACTTATAGCAATCTCATCGAGACAACCCATTGAGCTGATGCAATAGATGAAGTAATATGACTATGGAGTGCTTTGTTAACTTTATCAGCGGACGGCGTACATAGATATAGGAATTGATTACGAACGTTACCTAGGCAATTTTTGTATGGCAATAGTCGATAAAAGAAAAGACGAGCCACGATTTAATAATTATACTGATAATATAATCTTTACGCGAAGCCTTAGCACCGAGCAGGCTGGCTTCTGTCGCCTCTTACGACACCTGTTCTGCCAGCATGGGATTGGGGGGAGTATTCTAGGCCGCCCCAATACGGCACAAATTATATCTATGAAAATCTTCTGTTATGTTACGTTTATAAACTCTCTGAGTTATGTTATACCTTGTCAGTCAGTATGATTTTAAGAGTTTAATCAAGAATACCTTAAATGCATTGACCTAAACAGAGTGCTTTTGGTAAGTGCCTAATGGTAAGTGCTCACCGTCGCCCATACATTAGTAATACCATGTCACACATCATCACTGATGTGTAGTCGTGCTTCTGAGTTCTGACTGCTTTACTTTATGAATAAAATAAAAACCTACTTACCTCGAATTAGTACTTACTTGGTTATGAATCATTATGTTACTGCGTAATCTATCTTAGTTAATTATGTACAGGAGTTTTAAATATTTATCGATGTTAATGGACTTTTAAAAATATTTTTAGCTGAATTTAATGTTTGTCTAAAACCTCGGCTAATCGTAAGCAGTGATCAAGTTTTAGATGATAAAGATCACTAATTCACTAACTTTCCGTCGAGTGAAAAAGTACTATCGGAATAATGAAAAAACAGAATGACTTATGTGTTTAACACACAAATACAAAAGGCTCAAGCAAAACTAAAATATTAAAAATGGAAGTTCGTTTAATGTACCTACTGAAAATGTAATTTCTACTTCAAAAGTAAATCATACGTGACATTATGGCATATTCAAAATCCAGTGAATTAAGTTGAATTATTTTTAAAAAGAATTGTACAAGAGGATTTCGTTGAAATCGTGCTTTAGTAACAATAACACTGCCTTAAAAGCTTTGGAAATAGAACAAACGACACAAAAAAATCAAATATTATTTAGTTAAAATTGGGTATTATTATCGTTCGTCATGATAGCCCTTTAAATGTCGATGTATCTTTACTATTCTCCAATTTGAAATACGCTTATTCTTAAAACAATGGTTATGTTGTTTACATCAACTCGATTCACCTCTTAGGGTCATATAAATTGTTTTGTTTCTATTTCTTACACAGCACTTAGATAACCTGTAATGAATTTAATATAATGAGTCCAATGTACTACTCGTATGACAGACCGATCTTCGCGCCTTAATACTATTTTTGATAAACACTAATGAAGACAGTGAGTTGTAAGTTATTTATATCGATTTGTCAGAGTAGCATGCAACTGTTTGTACGATTTCATTAATGACGTAAGCTTTCAAACTTCCGACGTAATTGAATCGATTTAGTAAATCTTTATTTAATTTTGGGCAATATATTACTAATTTTTTATAGAATTATTGCATGTAATACAATTAATTATTGATGTATATATTGATTTATTGTTCATAAATTTACATATTAAAAATGTAAGGAGACCGTGTCTGTATATTAAATATATAATAAGAGGAAACTTTTTGTTGATATAAATATCATAGAATCCAAAAAAAAAATAGTCCCTATGTCTATATAAATAAAAAACTTTAACCATAGAAAATTATTTTTAGCTCGCAATAACTTTATTGTGCATTTATGGCATTATAATTAATAGATTTAAATGTAACTTGATTTTTACAATTTACTCGAACTTAGTGTGCACTTGATGTGGTTGCAAATAATTCACAAACATCTGTCCCGCTTCGTGCATCTATTCCGTTTATTAGTATAATATAATATATTAGTAATTTTGTCAAACACAATTAGCCCATGAGGAAATGTTGAATTCGTTGCCATTCAGTAAGGCTTTTTTTAATTATTCTTGAAAGGTGATAATAAGTTCAGCCAGGCTATAATTCATGTTTTATTTGTCTACAAAAGTTTTGCGATTCAGTTACGCCATTAGGCGTGAAAATTAAATTAACAGAAAAGAGTAAAAATATAGAGTACTATAGTTACAAATAACAATACTATTATTTTAATATGTTCAGGTAATTATCTCATTTATGTAGTTAATTTGGCGCAGTTTCAAGCGTAATTGACAGTAATATTTTGATTAAATTTTGTAATTATTGAGGTAGGTTAGATAGATAACAAATGATGACTGTTGATTGTTGATTTGAGAATTATTTAATCTTTTATGTTTTTATTGTGGTCAGTGTTATATCTACCGAAAAGCGGGATATTAGTTTTATTCTAAAAATAATATAAGATATGTAACATAATTAAAGACATTTAAGTTTAAAATAGACCAAAAGTTTATGTTAATAAAAATATTTATAAGGACTACACAAAAAATTATTTAGTAACAAATATGTTACTTATATGGTTGGTTTTTAAAAAAATCTAACAAATAAAAATTCATTATTCCCCATCGGAATAATTTTTATTATTCATAATCGAAATCAGTCTGGTGGAGATCTTCACCGCACCATGCAGAATAAAGAAGGACATCCTATTGCTCTACTTAGAGATAAGTCCTCTAGAAGTAATCAAGGATGTTCTCTTGATAAGGTTCTAATTTCTAATGGTTATCATTTATCTTTAATGAATAGTCGGGTAAAAATGAATGATATTGGATGTTTATGTGCCATAGAAGACCATAAAAACCAATCCTAACGAATGGAATATAGCTCATAAACGTGATCTAATCTGGTTATGACTGTATCAACGTATAATCACGCGAATGTTGCCAGATTCCTGAAATGTCCGTCAAGGTGTGGGTCAGTGCGGCGATTGGCCCCGAGTCCGGAATATCGGAGCTGAAATATCATGTTTATATTTAACAAAGAATTTATGCTCGTATATGCGTTTGTTTATTGCAGACAGATTAAACTTACAAGATGTGGAATCTTGTTAGTATGTGTTTAGGTGATTGAAGTGCTTTTGTTAATGGAATGCTCTTCAATCACTGATTTGTATTAGGTATTTGTATGTTTCATAGAATCCAGTGATTAGCGCATAATGTTAAATTAAAGTGGTTCTTAGAGGTGTAAAAAGAGTTTTAAGGTGATGAGTACTCTCAAATTGGTAATCAATATCACCTGCATATATAAGTATTTATCAATAATTTTATGAGTCAGTTTTTGTGTCGCAGTTATAATAATATATTGTGATAATGGACTAAACGGTTGGTTATTGTAATACAATATTTAAATTAAGAATTTTTATAATCTGTTATTCAAATTCATCTATAATTAATAATACAATTTTAATTGGGCAGAATATCTACATTGAATATATTTTGGACATTTTAATGTACGCTATGTTATATCTGTTTTTATGTCTGTCTGTATATATCTGACCATGTAAAAGCGCTGAATAAATTTGGATGTTACGTGGCATTTTAGTACCTTACATTATGGTTTACACTCTAGGATCCTTTTTTCCCTGGAAAGTTAATATGAACATTCTATTAAGAGGACAATAAATGAAATTTCGACTGCCAAGCTGCAGCTATAATAACAATTTAATTTCTAAGTCACATAACTAGAAATAATTATTTCGAAAACAATGCGGATGCTATTTCTGTACGTAAAACGTAGATTTTCAGAAGCGAAGCAAGAGCAGGTTACTTGCTTACAGATAATTATTTGTCAATAATTTTATGCGCCATTTTCTACTTTTTATATGTGGTTAATTTTGATATCGGAGTAAAGGGTTGTTTAACAGTAAATACGACTAATTAACATTTCTAATACGACGTAGGGAGTATTATTATTATTAAATACGGATTGACAATACCTCTTAAAATAACTCATAATATAAATATTGAGCCCATTCTTTTGAAATTGCCTTTCATTTATTTGTCCCTTTCATTGCATTTATTTAATAATTTGTAGGATACTTAAAGTAAATTTCTCATTCCCCCACCCTTTTCTTTATTTATATGTTTGTCGCTGATTATCTTTGCCGTCCAAAATGTTTGGGGAAAATTGGGTGTAACAAACGGACGGGCACACATATAACTACGAAGTTGTATTTTGGGATGTAGAGAACTCTAAAACTAAAATTATATTCCGTATATATTCCCTGACACCTGGCATTCAAACCAGTACAGTTCCAAATTCCTAATACATTATAGCTAGTCTTGAATAGACCGTAGCTTATAAATCTATTAGACGATGCATAACCGACAGCTGAGCAATTTACTATGATAATCCATTCTGCATCTGAAAATAATTGGTTTTCATAGCCAAAAGCAATGTCTTTGCCCACCCTGAGGTGGTGTCAATGGAACAGGAATGTATGTTTCTCTTGATGGGAAATTATGATTTTCCAAACGGGACTTTATTGGATATGGAACTTTTGATAAATTTATACTTGGGATCCATGTAAGTGTATGTGAAAAGAAGAAGAAAGAGAAAGTAAGGAGGATTCGTCAAAATTTTTATACTCGTTCGATATACAAAAGTTCAAAAATATCTATTCATACTTATTATTTATTTTCGTGATCTTGTAATACGTAGCACTAGTTTCATATCTACAAATATTTCAACACAAGCATATTATAATGAAGGCAGAAAAATTCTCGGAAAATAAAAAAACTACTGCTAACATAATTTTCAGCGCGAAGGATTTATTTACAGCACCGCTAAACCAGTTGAATTACTGTCAATTTCTTTGAAATGTCACAGTTTTAAGAATTAAATGAACTTTATATTGTCGCATAATTTTCAAGTAATTTTGACATCTGGCTGTCATAGTCTCGTAACTAGCTACGGGCGATAATGCAAAATTTGGACCGGATAACAAGAATTCTGACGACAATATGAATTATTGCTTCCTACCAATCCCAATTAAAACAAAATATGCGTGCTGTGTTTAGATTTGGAGCCAAATATCTTTCATCATAAATATAACATGATGCTTTGAAATCATTTATCACGTGGATCCTATCGGGTCTCACACGATTAATCTACTCTGATTGAGATGTGCTGCAAATTAGGTTTGTAATTTTGTAATACGGTGTATTGAAGCAATTACCTCTTGTACCTCTACATAAAAACACCTCATTAACAATAGCGCAATGTACCTTCTGATGGAGGTTATGTACCAACCTGTTTAATCTGAGCAGTACTTTCGTGACAGTAAGGTTTTCTGACTATCTGACTAGCTATCACCCTCTTTCAAGGTTAAGCATTAGTTTAAATGTGTTTCGTTGCTGTATCGAGGTACCAGTTAGCAATAGATTTTTTGGCCGGCATCTGAAACGCTTTTAGTCATACGAGTTTCCATAAACAGCAATGAATATTTACTAAAAGGGGGCCATCTACTCATGTACCGGCTATTAATAGTGTGTTTATGTTAATATAAATAACAGCAACAATTATTTGCATGACTATTATCTTCCAAGTATATACATTCATCTGCTTTTCTATTTTATTACCATGAATTGTAAATTGTTTTTTTGCCTTGATTTGACATCATAAGTTTTTATAAACTTATAATATTTATATACTTAGGATTATTTTATACACTTATGATTATATTTTATGTGCCTATCATTTGCATAATCACATGTTCTCACTACATACTAATTACCATGAAGATCAGTAAAGCCGTTCTTGAGTTATTTCGAGACATGCAGAGAAGGTCAACACATTTATTATAGTACTCGTAGTATACATGTTCAAATATCATAAATTCTCTACTAAAACTAAAGAGTGATAACCCAGTGTTTTGAACATTTGTTGCACAGAGAAACTTGCTTTGAATCTGATATGCTTCTCTCAAATTGTAAGCTCATTACAAAATAAGTATAGTTTGCTTCGATGTTTGTATAAGGAAATATAGAAAAGTGCATACCTGTGTGACTATAATAAAGTGTTATCTATAGTTTTCTCAGAACGAGATCGACAATGGTCTTGAACAGTAAGAGAGTATGCGTAGTAATGGTGTTTCTTTATTAAAATGTATTGTTGTCAAAGATCTAATTCGTATTCGACCAGCCTGGTGGACTAGGATGTAGCAAAATGTATTATGATAATGATAATCTATATATTAATACGTGAAACATAAATTTTGTACCCCTTTTTACGACAATTAGGCGAACGGAGGAGTACGAAATTTGGCACAGTTCATTTTTACATGGAAAAGGTGTGCAGAAAGCTAATATTTTTATATAATTTACATTAGAAATATATTTAATAAATAAAATAAGTTATATATAGTTCAAGTCAAACTGAAAAGATATTTTCGTTTGACGTTTGACAGTTTTCCATTATAGAGCCCTCTATTGAATCATGTTCGAACTATAAAATTTCTGCAAACAAAATCACCATGGCAGTTGACCAAAAGTTTGAAGTTCAGAAGCCGCACGCGAAAATATTTTGTTTTCAGTAATTTTTTTGAGCAAATTTAGACAATTGATTATAGACAGCAGCACCTTAATAATAATCAATATTAAAATTTAAATAAATTATGGTCGAATTTCGACCACCAGGCGGCAAATAAGCATTGGTCGTCATATATTTAATATGGACTCATATATCCGTTTACGAAATATACGCCCCGCACACAGCAGGCGTGTCTCAAAGATATATTTATGTGATTTGAACCATGCGGCTTGTAAGATTGAACGGCAAAACAAAGTTCAGGTGTAAGTATTTTACTGCGTATAATTTACCTGTGTGAATGTGTGAATGTTTTATGTTATAATTATGTTATTATTGTAATTGGACATTTTATAATTTGTTATAAATATAATAATATATACAGTAAACTGGATATTAATGTATATACATTATTGAAACCTGTTGAGGTATACGTACCGCCAAATTATGATAACATTTTTTCTAACGAGTCTTAGAGCAATATAACTTTATGATGTTTTTATATGGTAATGACTAGTCCACTCAGAAGGAACCTTGTAATCGGCTGTAAAAATATTTCTGTTTGTATTCTAGCCGTTGTCACACTGGTGAGCGATGGATTTTTAAATTTTCCACGATGAAAATAGGGAAAGCGTAACATCGTTGTAAAATATTTGGAACAATGCCAAAAATAATGATAGAAAATCGAATGAAATAGTAATAATATGCATTAGCCCCTGCAGATTTCTGTTAATGTTTTACGATAATTACAAATCAGTTGTAGATAATAGACTGAATTAATTACGTTGAATTAAAATTGCGTTACGTTAAGTCCTAAATTATTTTAGTCTTATGCTCGTGGTTCAAGATGCGTTAAATCTCTTGCTACCGATGCGAATAGATTACGTCGTACTATGAACATTCGAAATGAATTCTTATTTAAAAATTTTAAAAATAAATGCCATTACTTTAAAATTTGTCATTACAATTTTGCGTCCGAACTCGTTACGTTTTTAAAAGTCCTTGTTTGTGAAATTGCCGTTTTTAATATAATAATAATATAATTCGTTTTTAATTTTATGAGATGTATTATTTACATTTGTACTTCCGCCGTTTTGTAGGAAATTCCTTGGTTGCTTCGGTTTCATTTCCTTTCCGGAATTTATTATATTTCATAACAAGAAGTTATCTACATTTCGAAAAAATATGAGTGTGAGTGATAATGAACTAGTGATCTGACAACCATCTGATGCATTATAATCATTGAGTGATTTCCGCAAATTTTAGCTTAGTCTACAGAACCTATTGGTTTGTTTAATAGCGAGCTATTTCACAATTGTTTTGACTATACCCAAATCCAGTATATGTCTAGACTTTAAGAAACCAGGATTGATAACAGCAGCACAGATCTACCGGTGTCTTATGAGTTTCTTTATTTGATCCGTTTTACTTTCTTTTTGTTTTTTAGTTTGGTTTAAATTTAGCTAAATTGTCAGGCTTTATTTATTTTTATGAATAATTTTAATAATTACCTTTTAATTAACATAAATAAACGAACACTAAAAAGGCATCATGCGTATATAAACGGTGGCCGATCCAAACATATTGATCTATAGCGCTGATGCCAGTTCAAATCTCATATTTAAACATAAGAAGATATTTTAACTGTTCGATAATTGTGAACAAAATGACGTCAGAAAAAAGTGACGTAAAACAAATTGATGACCAATTTCAATAAAGATTTTTTTTAACCTTAATATGAAATACTATTGAATAACGAACTTTAAAACGAACAGCTGGTATTTGAGTCAAAAGTTTCCTAAATTGGAAGATTATATTTTTATAAGTAAGGAAGAAATATTTTACTGCGTTTAAGTAAAGCTCTACCTTTCTTATTATACGAATGACGTTAAAATATTTTTTATTGTAAATTTTTAGAATTAGATAAATAATTTATTATAACTATAATAACATGTTACACCATAAATTAAAATTATTTAATTTAAAATGTCGGTTATCTTTAGGCATAAAAGGACAAGGGAAAATTAGATGTATTAAATATAAAAAATTGGTATAAAATAATTTTTGGTAAGTCAGATAAAACTTTATTACACAATACAATTGCCAACAAAATAAAATTAAGTTATTTTTAAATACAGTGACTCATATACGTTTTCGTCAGGTCCAATAAACTCATGAAAGGGATAGTATACTAAGTCATAAATATTGGGACCTCGTTATTTGTTCCAGTTCTTTTAGAAACATCTATATTTTCATTTATATACTTGTAGTTTGTTTTTGATCAAAATTTTCTAACATTACTTCTGGTAAATCTCTATCATTCGTTGTAACATTAATAGTAATATGCTCATTAGCCTTATTCCAGATTATTTTATCAGAATCTTTTGTAGTTGTGTCTGTTACTGTTTCATCATACGGTCCGATTATTCCATTTTTGATCACACCTTTATGAAATGACCCATTAATATCTTTTGATAGCTTATCCAACACTATTTCTTTTTTACTCATAACATCCATGTCAACATCTTCACTAATTCCTTTGTCTAGGATTTTTTTATCTAACATAAAGGTATTACCTTCATCAAAAGGCCGATCTGTTGTTACTACGTATTTGAAATTGTCTTTATTCAGATCAGGAATATATGTATTTATTTTATCGGTAAAATAATCTGAGTTTGATATAAGAGGCTTACTAATTGCTTTATCTTTTTTATATTTATAATCTTCCCTCTTAGCAGCATAATCTTCAATTTTTCCATATTGCGCCCGTTTCGATTCGTAATCAAAAGGCTCTTTTCTCATTGTTAGATTAGGTCGCACAGCCAATGGTAAAATTACAGGTTCGCTGGAAGTATGATAGTCATTATTTTGCCATGATTTCATACCGGGTCGTCCACCATAATTTGTTTTATCACCACTTTCTTTGTGTACTACTAAAATATCCTTGACTAAAGCATTAGGTAAATCAAATACTTCCTGTACTTCTACGTCCAAATCCAGAGGAAATCCGGGTGTGAGTAATACATCTTTGTTAACTTCTGTGTTTATTAATCGTCCACCGAGAGGTTCACCAAATGGCACAACGAAAACAAAAAGTTGTATAGGCAGACCCCCAAGTACACCCTTTGGAATCACTAATCGAGATGGAAATCTAATTTGCTCATCAATAGGTTTTAATTTTGTAGTAGAGGTTAATCCGAATTCTGCATCTGATATTGTTTTCCTTATTGCGTAAAGTGACAATAAATCATCCGAATTATCACTTATATCAGCTGAAGATCGGGTTATAATATTGTTACCATATTTGAGATTAACTTCAAAACAATCAAGTAACATAAATAAGTTTTTCTTGAGTGTGTATTCACCTGGCATTATTTTAGGTCCTATATATATTCTTAGCAGTCCTTTCTGAGATACTAATGATGTAATGTTGACTTTAATAGAAAATGGTTTATGACTTAATCTTGACTGACCAATTTTAATCCTAAACTTAGTATCTTCGCTTATTTTTAAAGCATCTGTTACATCGAAAGTAAAATTATCGAAAGAAGTTATCATTTTTTTCACTTCTACGTTAATGATTTCTACTCCAGGAAAGTATAGATCATCCCTAGTATAAGCTGGTAAAATTTTCAAAGCTTTATCTACTATATCAACAATTTTTTTATTTATGGCCCAAAATGCAGGATCTCTTAAAGTTGTCATGTAATGTCCCAATACTGAAGGCGATCTAAAAAAATATGAAATTAAAATAATGTAACGAATTTATAGTGATTTTGAATCATAAAAATATAAATTTATACCTGTTATTAATAGCAGTGTCATCGTTTAGAATCTGTAGAGCTAAGTTTTCGTAACTTTTGGTACCAGTTACGAGTATTTCCATTAAATGGTTTAGTATATCAGATTTGTGAAAACCGCCTTCTTTCTGGAAATATTTAAGCTTGATTTTTATATTTTTAAAATTAACAAAAAATATCAACTACATGGCTTAAAAAAGTTTAAATACGTACCATATGTGTCACCATTATACCTACATTATTTTCAATATTCTTTAATAGAGTTAAGTTTTCATTGTTCATTTCTATAAGTTGATTTACTCTATAGCTGAAGTCGTGTCCATCAGAATACACAAGCATTGGATCATAATAAGGGAGTTTATCTAAATAGTCCCAATCAATACTTTCTACTTCTGGTAGACCATTTGCATATCTTTCTAAATTGTATCTCGCCATGAGTTGTTTTATCATAGAGTATAAATATTCTCCGTATCTATTATTGTTATGTTGTGTACTAGTCCATGAAGACATTTTTAATTTTGTAAGATAATAATAAGAATTAAGACCAACATCTTCGCAGAAGTATACAAGTTTTGATTCATCCGAGTTCTCGTAAAACTGTGTTGTATAATTAACATCTATAATGTAGGAGTTTCCATCGATGCGAATGCCATCAGACGCCGTTGTTTCACCACCATAAATTAATGATGAGGCTTTGATAATGAAATCCTTACGAACAAAATAATTTGGTAATATTTCATATGGTGCAGGTATGAATATTTTCTCCGTGTCTTTTCTATTTAGTATTGCTGAATATAAAGCATCGACGAACAAACCACAGTTAATATTTTGTCGTGCCCAACATGCTGCTTTGTAGAATGCATTAAAATCATTAGCATAATAAAATAAATCATAGATTACTTTTAACTCGTTTAGGTACTCAATGTTGTACTCTGTAAATATTTCATTTTTAGGGAGGAACCCTTTATCTGTTTTCAGATCTATTATATTCTTGATAACTTCTGGACTCTAAAATATAATTAAAATAGTAAGACGTTACACAATTTATGTTTTATTTACTCTCTGTCATGAGCACTTCTGTTTTTTGAGAGCAGGATAATTTTTTATGCGTCGCAATTAACTGGACGGCTCTCATCATTTCAGTGATAATGATTTCTTCTCAAATAAAGAACATATGGTTAGTACTAATATGGCCAGTAGTTTTACGTGATATAGATGGTTAATGCAAAAGTAAAAGTTTTACATAGAATATGATAATGTTAAAGAGAAAAAGTTATGCTTATTGATAACAGAACTGCTCACTTAAGATCAGTTGATGATCTTTTAATGTATAAAAGTAATTTATAATATACTTAATTGTAATAAATACCATATAATCTGTGTTTGTAGTATCAAATTGAAAATCTTGACTATGTTTGACAATCATGGGATTATTGCTCTCTTCGCAAACATTTTCAAATAATGGGAGTATCAATTTCTGCATATACACCCACCCGATTGGAGCTGAAAATAAATTTAAAAATAGGATAGTGGATAGATATATTCTAAAAATGCAAACTTTAATATAAATCGAATTTATATTTTACTAATAGCCCGCTCAAGAATTGGGCCAGAACATAACCATTTTCTGGAAGTATCCTAGATCATGTCTCGTGATACGTAATAAGTTTCAAATATGTCAAAAAATTGTAAATCTCTTTGTTCAGCGGTTTTAGTGGTACACGTAAACGGACAGATAGACAGACAAAAATATATGTTTTGGACTTTACCGATATTAGTAAAAAACGTGAACCTGCAATAATTATTACCGTATAAATCTACAACGTCACTCATATTCAACTCATAGTAACAAAATTAATAATCCAAGAAATATTTAATGTTTACCGAATGCCTCGTTTCAGTGTTTTTATTACCAAGATAAGATTTTACAGCAGACTAAATAATAAACATACATTTCATATTACATTAAAAGTTGTGATATGTCACTAACAAAACTAACGGATACTTATTCCTATAAAATTTATGAATAAATAGTTACCAATTTTCGGTTGTATTACAGGGGTGATTGGAACTTTTATAAGATAGCCTCCTGCGCACACAGCTAGCCCTAACAGCAAAAACACTGTTAACCCCTTCATTTTTGCACAATAACTGACTAATTGATACTAAGTTATGCAATTTATATAAATTTTGTGAAAAGTTTAAAGCCCTTGTTTATACTATTTGGTGATTGATAAATCGGTTCAATGCTTCTATTTATTGCTTTGAGATATCACATAAAGGGTACATGTCAAATGACAAAAGTTTATTCGGTCAATCATCCCCTGTTTGCTTAGTTTACAAAGTCATTTATTATTTTGACTACATTTTCCATTGGAGAACTATTGAAGGGTACGAGTAATGTATTGTTTGAGCTTTGTGGTAGGAGGTGTAATGGAAATAGAAACGTTGCGATATTTGTGTTATTTTGAGAGACTCAAAAACAGTAAAGTTTAAAAGTATGTCACGACTTTTTTTACACAAGATAAGTTAATGCTTGACAACAATCCCACCTGATGGTAAGCGGTGAAGAAGTCTAAGATGTTGATAGCACTAACTTATAATAACCTATTCACTTATTTATTTGAAAGTTTCATTGTATTTTTTTGTGGGTTAGTAACTGAGCAATAGCACGTGATATGTGGTCACCGACAATCACAGTCCATGCTCCGTTGCCGGTGAACAGGCTCTCTAATACTGCAACTGAAGCAGCATTAAAACGTGTCATGTTAGTGTCTAGAAGAAAAGTGGCAGCTAAGCAAGCAAAATCGTACTATACCGTTGGGAATAAAACGGACACAGGCCCAGTGATCATTCACATACCCTTGTTAGTTGTTCAATGACTTAGTCAGGTTGAATTTATTGAGCCTTTTATACAATTTATTACTTGGAATTGGACTCTATTACAATATATGTAGTTTAAATATTATTAATGATAATATTGTCATTAAACTTATATCGTCGCGAATATCATACATTTTAACTGATACTCACGATTTGTTGTGTTTTAACCGATATATTAATTTAACTATAGAATGATGGCCTCGGTGAAAATTACATTATCTTGGTTTAAGTTAATAATAATTTCAATTAAACTTAATGATACGTTAAATACTTTTTGTATAAAGATTTAATAGTATACAAATTACAAGGTTAAATTATTATTTCATTTTGCCATCGGAATGTTTTAAATGAGGTAACATCCAGTCCGCTGGCGAAGTAAGTATTAATTTCGTATAACTGTCAACAGCTGGCGATACAGCGGACAACTGTTAGAATAATTAGTTAAAACAATGCCCAAATGGTATCAAAACATAAAGCAAAGGATGTTAATAATAATAATATATAAATTATATAGCTACGTAACGATTGTCGATTTTAGGTAACGGTACGCGCGTGTGTCGTAACAATTCACTCTCATATTTTTCCAAACGTGTCAAAAGAAATTTAGCTTCAAAAACTATTAAAATTAGGTGACTGAAACTAAATAAAAAAGGGTAAGTATAATAGATATGTAAGAATATAAAAACTTAATTAAATCATCCTTAATAAAATTGTAAACTAAAAACTAACTACAAAAACTCCTAGTTCCTCCAGAGTGGGCATTTTGCAGTCTAAAGTGTTAACATATTGATACTGTTAATACGCCGCCTCATCTTAGACACAGTATGTTTGCAGACAATCAAGTAGAAGTCATCCATCCGAGCCCCCATAAACATGGCAGAAGGACTGTAATGACGTGCCTATCTCAGTACCGCTGTAACGCGTTGTTGTGTTTCACACGAAGACCTATAAAGATCAGCTGCGTATATTCCGTCCGCATACTGCACATCTAAAAAGATTGGAATTATGCGCTAAACAAGGAATTTTTTCCTTATTACAAAGTGTAAATTTATGGGCCAACATATTGCCAGCTGCTCTACGTTACCGTAAACGTAAGGTATTTTGTACTTTTGAAGGCATAAAAATATATAAGTATGATTTTTTTTATTGTTTGGAATAACTCTAAACCATATAAGTTGCGTCTTGACACAAAGATACACAATCGGGAAATAAAATTATCAGCTAAATAGCTTTAGAGTATGAATTTGTACCGAAAATGGTTGCATCAAACTCAAATATTGGTGTTGTTGATATTACTTTATTTATGATAGAAAATAATCTGCTTAATTTTTTAATTAACTGTAAATTGTTTATTTTATTGTAGAATTGAGATTGCAGGATAAATTATATTTGATTCTTTTAGTAAGAAAACTGAACCATAACACTTTACTTTATTTAAACTTATTTGATTTGTGTGTTTGTGTGTGTGTAAAAGTAGCGCTATATGCGAGGTAACAAAAGAATTTTCACGAATGTAACCCTTAAATATCATCTTGAAAGTACAATCACAAAGTCGATTGATTTTGTGTAGATTTTCAAATTATCGTGACCAATCTTTAATAAAAATTCTGTGATATATCACAGTTAAATTAGGAATATCTAATTTGCCATAGTTATCAAAACTGAAATCAATGAAGGCTTAAGTATTCTTCTAGATGACTTACTTGATATTAATGTAGAAGCTTTTAAAAGCGACTTTATACAAAGACCAAATCTCTATCGAAAATCATAACAGGATTTTTGTACATTCAACCTCTAAGGCCATGAAACAACTTGTTAAATACTTTATGGATTTCGTGTATGACTTTTAGAGTCCTGTATGTGCGATAAACTTATTTAGGATCACTGGCATGTCCATCTCTCTGTCTGACCACATGATATCTCTATCACCACATAATTTTAGAATAATAATAATTTGACAAATACCTACTTGCATAATTTAAGTTAGGTGAACTAATGACCAGCGTATAACCAAAATAAACGGAAACTGATTGTAAAATGAGCAAATAAAAAACAGTTTATTGGAAGAGAGATAGCGCAAAAGAACCTAAGGTAAACTCGAAAGCTTGCATTATTAAACTTATAATCTGTATCTATTGGTCACTGATTTGTTTGAAACTATACGATATATACTGTAGTATATTGCAGCAGTGGTACTAAATACAAGCTGCCGCTCTCGTATCTTTTATTCTTTTCGTCAGCTGTTTAACATTGTTTCATAAATAATATATATCTTTTTATATCTTAATAGCTGACAAACCAGCAGACGAGCCACCTGATGGTAAGTGGTCACCGTCGCTGATGAACATCAGGTATCATTGATGTGTTGTCGGCGAGGATGATGATGATGATGTCGTCCTTGTCGTGTCCGACGATGGCGACCCTGGCTATTCTCTGGCATGTGTCCTTAAGTGGCTGGAAAATCCGTATTTAGTCTTGAACATCCTGTCACATATCGCACAGTAGAGCTGGCCTGTGTTATTGTACGTGTAGTTGTAAGTGGGTTCAGGTCTGATTTTGCGAACTTGACGTTTTAAACGACGCAAACGTACGTTCGGCGAGGAAATGAGAAGGTAAGAAAGAAAGTACTGGCTCTCAAGCCCCCAGCCGGAACACGACGAGTCGTTTGGGGCTAGTTCAAGCAGGAAGGTGGTAGCTATCCAGGCAGGCTTAATGGGAAGGTAACAATACCAGTAGTAATATTAATGATTTAATAATAATCACCCTGTTCTGCCAGCATGGGATTGGGGCAAATATTCTAAGACGCCCCAGTATATATGTGTAATATATTATAGTTAAATGTATAATAGTAAAGAAC
Organism: Agathymus mariae mariae; assembly: GCA_018251895.1. Taxonomy (NCBI): domain Eukaryota; kingdom Metazoa; phylum Arthropoda; class Insecta; order Lepidoptera; family Hesperiidae; genus Agathymus; species Agathymus mariae. The sequence goes on from DWPT01000148.1 coordinate 26,729, forward strand.
TTTGTTTCTTACGAGTGACCCACAATACCTCTATTTATCCAAAAGGTATCTAATACAACTTCTGAAAGAAATTAAACAGTAAAAATTTTTGAACAATCGTGTAGGTTATCAGGGTACCGTTCCACAACTGATAAGGTACGGACAGTAAAAATAAAAATATTTTTTAACATGCAAGTGATAATTAGCTTCGAGTAGGCCTCCGAGCACCTTGAACAGTTAGAGGATCAGGGTTTAAACCTGAATACTTCGTGGGATACTCGTAATTTAACTTCGGTTGAGTTTCATATCTATAGCCATAATCCCATAGCCCGTGACTAACATGAGAATATCATTTTATTTACAAAAGAATATTCGATTTGTGTATTTTGCATGTGTGATACTTTAAAATTGAAGACATGATTTTCCCTTCCCAAAGTAGATAACAAATAACGTAGATACATCAAAAGTTTTTATGTTCATGTTTGATCGAGCTTTAATCTATTAAAATGTTCACGGGAACAAAATTATCCGTGCTTAAAAAATATGTAATAATTCTAGTTGACACTACAGCCCTCTAGTAGTAAATATGACATCAATTTGTCAAATAGTTGGACAAAAAATCGTGAGGAGAAGCCTGCCAATTCATACTTGGCCCCACCATGATAGTCTATTGTATGAGAGGAGACTCGAAAGAATCCGTGAGTCAATTATGAGTAGTCAAGATAAGGATGATGATAATACCTACAAGTGTTTTATATTTTCAAAGACATATTCTTACAACTATGTGTATATGTATCACATATCTATTATATCGTAATATGTTTTAAATTACCATTAAAGTAGTAAATGGTCACAGTAAAGAAACTTATAAGTGATATTTATAATAAAAAATGCTTGCTTTATTTTGATCAAAGTACCTTAACACATTATCTAATGTAACATAAATTTATAAATTACATATCAAACACGCGAGAATCTCTGTCAACTTTTGTATTGATATCGACGTCCACCATATTGTAATTTCCGTATGTTCCAACAGTACTGATTGGAGTCATGTTAACCATATTATAATTCTTTAACACGTAGCGCTCCCAGCGAGTTTTCATGTCGCACATCTGACTCTTGTGGAAGATCATTACATCAACGAACTTCATGTTTGGTGTATAGAAGTTAGTGAGGTCAATGATACGATCGAATGGGAAGCCAAGAGGCATCTTATCCAGAAGAACAGTAGACCTGAAGTCGACGAAAAGATCTTTCCGAGTCGTATCCAGGATCGAGATGTCAACATTGTCAACTAACTTCAGAGGAGTGACAATAACGTACAGCATACAGTTAAAGCCACCAACACGACCTTTAGGTAGTAGCAGCCTTGCAGGGAAGCCTGTATGATAATTCCTTAAATCTTTGATTAACAGATCCCTCAAATCAGTGATTGAATCAACCTTCTTCCACAAGTCACGGGTCTTTATACGATCACGCACTAAATTGTGCATGTCAATAGAGTTCCTCACTATAATGTTCTTGCCCGTATTGAGTTTGTAAAGGAATGAGTCTAATTCAACGAAGTTAAATCGGTTCATGTTGATATCAACTAAGCGGTCAACGTTGTTGTATTTTGGTCCTATGAACAATCGGACAACACAGTCGACGGCTTTATCAGACACGATGTCAAAAGTGACCTTGAATGGCTGGTGATTCAATCGTCGCTTACGTACGTAGAAGAGCATGTCGGAGGTAGTCTTCTTCAGTTCATCTTCCGTCAGACTAACTGCGTTGGTCATGTCCATCAAGTAGTCATCGAAGTAAGTTACTAGCTTGTCAACAATGACGTTATCGATCTTTACTCCAGGAAAGTAGAGTTCTTCTCTTGAATAGCTAGGAAGTCGAAGCTTGAAGAGAAGTAATATATCATAGAGCCTTTTGTGCAGTTGATAAAAGATAGGGTCACGTAGAGCGGTTTGATAGCTGTCCAAAACCGAAGGTACAACGAAGTAACTGCAAGAGAAAAATATAATAATACATCTTTAAAATTGTTACAACATATACAGAGCTTCTTTATTTATTTTATTTTGTTAACATAACACACACACACACACACATACAACGTAAAACATAGTTATTAATTACTAGCAATTCGCCACGGCTACTCAAGAGTGCATTTACTAAATGAGCGCGCATAGTAAAAACTACTGTTGTCTCTTTGTCAGTATGTCAAAAAGGGACTTATCAAAAATACACATTTGATTAATATCAAACCTATTTCCGTCATTTTTGGTGAATTTTCTTAAAATTATGTTTCCTCTAACCTTATCCCGGTAATTACGAACACAACATAAAAGTAGTCGTTCAAATCGGTCGAGTCGTTCTGAAATCTTTCATACAGGCGCAATTCATTTTTATTTTAATAAATTTCAAATTTGTATATTTAGCTGCGTTCTTAAAATTAACTTTAAATCATGATGTCTCATTATAAAACTTACTTGTCTGATTTGAACTGGTTTAATCCTACTACAGATTTCAGCAAAATGTACAGGTATCGGTATGCATCACAGCGAATGTTAGTGAGATCGACCTTGTCAACATTTCCGTAAATCAATTTGCCAAGAACTTCAACATCTTCTGGTTTGAATAGATCCAGTCTCTGGCCATTAATCTATAGAAACATATTCAGTGGATTAATAATCTTAAAAAATTGTGGGTATTTAATGTAATGTCGCAAATAACAGCTATTAACTTGATTTAAGTAAGTACGTATACAGTAAGTACTTTTAAATAACATTACAAGTATTTTTTTAATCCTTAGTGTTATCAATAATGTATCTTCTAAAAACTTTTATATAGTGTAATATATTTCTCATGGGTGAAACCATAAAGAATGACACCTCTTTTGTCGAAACACATAAACAATTACCAGCTAATATATTATAATTATATCATAATGTGTGTCATTTATAAAAACGTAATAAATAAACAAACAAGAATAGTATACCTCAATGAATC
>DWPT01000149.1:0-29674 GCA_018251895.1 Agathymus mariae mariae
AATATAATCTTTACGCAAAGCCCTACCACCAAGCAGGCTGGCTTCTGTCGCCTCTTACGACACCCCGTTCTGCCAGCGTGGGATTGGGGGGAGTATTCTAGGCCGCCCCAATACGACCAAAAGTTACCTACTCAATTATTCCGGTAGAGGTGTAGGCGGGTGGAGAAAAGAAAATAACCTCGATAGAGGCGTTGAGTCGACACTGAGCACTGTATAAGGTTTCACTTTTATACGAAAAGAAAACTGTATGTGAAATTGTTATTCGAATATTTTTTTTAACAATTTTTTTTATACCCAGTTTGCGAAAATCAATTGTTTTTTAAATTAGTGTTACACGCAGCGAACACAGTAAATTATGATGTGATCATGACATGCGTACAGATCTGCACAAATTATTGTAAAGCAGTTCAAAACAAATTATAACATTTTTTTTGTATATTTTGTTGTCTAATTTCATTTCAGTCTAACTTACGTTGTTCAGTTTAATTCAATTATCATCTTCAGTTCTCAGGATACCATCCATCCTTGAGACCAAGCTCATCTCATTTATTCCTGGTACATCCTGCCGAACGTCGCAATGTCTTCAGGTATCTCCTGTTGGAGACAGCCAGGCTCTGCACCTCTGGCTTACCACCCGACGCGGTAATATTTTTATTTATTTGGCTAGAAGCCTGTCCTTCTTAAGGCAAGCATAATATTATTTCAGTTGCAGTGCTAAGGAATCAGTTAATATGTGGGAAAATACCTGCTCCTTCTTGGCCAGTGATGCTTCTGTAATGCTCCTAGAATTACAGATATGTATATGCAGTGGCGACCACTTACCATCACAGAACTCGACTGTCCGTTTGTTGTGTGTGTCACCAGAAAAATACCAGTACCATTTGAAAACTGACAGAGGCGATGCCACTCGGACTAGTGCCGTTCCAATAAAATTGCACAAAAATAAAACCCTTTGCGATCAGCAATTTAAACCCTGTATAGAACAAATGAAATACTTAATGGACCTAGGTACGAATATAATGTTGTTATATATACAGGATGTTTTAAATTACACCCGACCGTGACCGCAGCGCGTAGCGGTGACGCGGGCAAACCGCAGTGAGAAAAAGAGGATCTAATTCAACTACCGAGGGAAGATCTTTAACATAATGAGTTTCACTACGTTAATAATTATTGAAAAACAGCATGTCGTAAATACAAAATAAACTATACTAACTATATAAACTAACTTGAAATTAAAATAAATGTTAATAATTTATGGTTAAATTAAAATAAAGTCCTGTCTTCCTTAGAAGAAGAATATAACTTATTATATTCGTAGTCTATTGTAATCAATTCCTAAGTTATTGCATATTGTTGTGGTCATCAGTGACACATAAATCTTATTTACAGCTAAGGGTTTTCAATTATCCCCAAAGATGCAGATCCAACTTCAGTTGGGTCAGAAGGGGAAATATCGTCAAAATATCAATAGTTTATCTTTGATAAGCATTAAGACTTAACGAATGCCATTAAAACGAATAGTCCATAGCACGGAGACGAAAGAGAAATTTTAAACCAACACCGGACCATGCCGGATTTTACTTCGACTTAGTTGATAGTTATAATATAGATATAATAATTGATAGTCTCAAAGATAACGCTGTAAATGTTTCTACATGAATGGTAGATTAAAACTTTACGAGTGGTAGGAAATAATGATTCGACACAGAAAAGTCTCTCACGTATCATTTGTCCCAAGGCTAGCTGCGGGCTGGTCGCGGAGCGTGAAGCGTGGAGACGAGAATCTGACACCGCGCACTGCTTTACAAACCCATCTGCCGCGACGATACAGGTATGGAGTACTTAGGTAGATATTCTGCAAGTTTTAACTAACTTTAATTCAACATTCGTTTTACACAACTCTACTTTTTTTTAAATATAATACTTTTTTATATATTTATATAGGATCCTTGTGGAGCCGGATAGATCTATCCTTGAATAGTCAGTTTCTCATTACCATAGCAATGGAGCCCTGTTCTTTCTGTTGGTAATCACACGGCTGCGACCCAGATGAACCTTGGCATGTGCTTGGAAGTATTCCGTAATGTTTATTACCTGTCTTTGCTATTATCCTCGTTCTAAAAAATACTTTAGTGGATTGCAGTATGTATTATAATATTATTGATTGTCTGTGATTCTATGACGATTTTTGGATTTTGTTACACATTAATACAGTAGAGTAAAAGTCATCTTCAAAATAAATCAAAATAAAAGCCTTCTTTAATCCGAAACGGAAGCGGTGAGCTCCTTGAATCTAAAAAATCAATCAACCTGTATATCGGATTACAACGCATCCGGATTTGACGTACAATTTTAAAAAAAGAACAAATCTTTGTTATATTTTTAAAGTATTCTCTTTTTGTTCTTTAAGCAGGTAGTACGGTCCGAACGGGCATGTCCGCTGATTTAAAGCATCTGCAAATAGAAGGTACCATAAGTGTTATCTGTGGTCTACTCTAAGACATAGATATCAATTTAGACCTTCGAATGTTAATACCGATTAAAGGAAACATTCGACCACCTTTTCCATTATTCATATCGATTGTACAGAGCTCCAATTTTTTGTGTGGGTGTGCGGAGGTCAATTTCCGGAACCACGACACCTGTTAAATGAATTATATTACCATTTGAACTGCTATATAATATGTATACACACATATAAGTTGTGGATTATGCACACGTAATATATATAAACATAGATTATTGTTTAATCCGAACGAAGTCGGGACTGACCGCTAGTTATTAATAAATAACGATAAATAGGGGGCATTTTATAATCTTCATTTATTAGTCGTATTCAGCGTTCACTTGATGATCGGATATATTGGACTTACAGTCAAAATCCAGATTTCATATAGCCTGGACTGGCTGCAACCCCTGGCATTCTTGCCTCTATTGCATAAAATAATAACTTGGTATAAAAAAAAAACACATTTTAAAAATTTGATAAATTGTGTCTGTGTTTTGTTATCAGTGAAACCTGAAAATTTGTTAAAAACGTAATTTGATTACGTACGTATAAATTGATTCATCTTTTATTTCTCAAAATAAAATTATAATTCAAACTTTTTATACACAATGTGTTAATAATAATAACAACATTAAACAAAAATGTCACGTGACGCCATTAAGTTTTGACAGGTGATTTGGCGCGCTTTAGACAATTTTTATTTGCACAGCGTGCCGCCTGACATTAGTTTAGGTCTACTAAATATAAATGATACTTAATATAAATGTCGTAATGTTCAAAATCCAGTAACATATTTAACTTGCATCGAATATCAAAGCAAGAAACATTTCAGTGTATTATGACAGGTACGGTAAACAAATTTAACTCTGTTCCGTGCACAAAAAGTTCAAAATTAATACGGGCGATATTGCAACTGCAAGTGAAGTAGTTTCCATTGTTTATCGGTGAGGTACAAAGAGATGTGACGGGCCACGTGACTAGTATTAAGGGTGGAAAGCACTTAATTAATGGGAAAATGTTTTTGGGGGTGTTTTGACAGGAATACTCGGTAATTTGGTGTTGTTAAGTATATAAGTGGATGCTTATTTTAATGACAGCCCAGAAAAAATATGTATTATCTACTCACTACATAGATTATTAAAAGGTTAAAAATTATCATCTTCATTAAAATCCATTTAGAGAGAAAGCTAGTCTCGGGTCTGCTTTCACAATGAAAGGGGTTAAGGCCATAGTCTGCCACGCTGGCCAAATGCCTTTGGTAGTCTTCACATACCTTTGAGAACATTTCCTAAACACTAATGTATGCAGGTTTACTCTCGATATTTCTCTATACTAAAGCGAGTGATAATTAATTTATTATGTCCAAAGAATTTGAATAAATTAAAAGTGTAAACAGGATTGAAGTCGCATCTAACCAGCAGTAAGGATAGATAGCTTACTGAAATCGACGATAAGTCTTAACAAATACCACTAATAATATTAAACTTCACACCTTACTTTAAGACATCCAACTGACCACACAGATAGACCAGCTGAATAAACTCAAAGCTCTGGAAAAAAAAACGGTTCTGTTTAACCAGAAGCCCTCAGCCAGTCATTAAAAGCTCATTAGCGCTTTAAGCTTATTTGACCGCGGGCAGAACGGTGAACACTTTTTTCTTCGCGTACGGTAACAAATATTTGCAGTAGAACCTGCCAATTCGCTAATTTCAGTAGGTACAGCAAGCCTTCGTGTAACTTAATTTCGGAGAACAATTCGTCTGTTATTATTTTATATATTTAAACTATGGTCAGATACAGATACTGGCATCGACCACCACCACAGAAGTACTGTGCGTGATGGTTGGCGCTTCTCGAATCTTACTGCTGAAACCTGATTTTTTAAATATTAATCCTGTAATTATTATTTAATTTAATTAATCATATTTTTGACAACTATATAAATCTTACCACAGAATCAGCCATGGTCTTCAACCGTTCACAAATTATCAAGCTTATACGATTTCTATTGAATTTGATTTGATTTTTATGAATCTAGTTGATGACAACGGTAATGAAAACTTACCATCTGATGAAGCGTCTGTACTTTCTCGGTTATTTAGAAACAAAATTAAATAAATATGTAATGATAATTTCAGATTTCGCTTACAAAAGTCGCCTTTTTGTATTAGTGTAGCTGCAACAGTGAAAAAAGTTAGGAAACCGTAAAATACCAATCCATAACTCAACGACATCGTGCAGAGTGGCCAACCTTGTGAATTTTATTTTGTATTTAAAAAAAGATTTTAACTACCTACTAAGTGGTTAAGTATCGACATCAAATATACAGATAGGTTGAATGAAGTTAAAAATTGCTTTTTGTGCCGTATTAGGACGGCCAAGAATACTAACCCCAATCCCATGCGGGCAGAACTGGGTGTCGGAAGAGACGACAGAAGCCAACTCGGCTAGGTACCACCCTGCTTTAGTCAGCTGCCAAACGACTCGTCGCGTTCCGGCTGGGGGCTTGAGAGCCAGTACTTACTTTCTTCTTAGGTCTTGTCCGACAACGAATCAATGTTGCCTTTAGTGTTACCAAAGCCCTTGAGCGGCGGTGACCACTTACCTTATGTTGCTCGTCTGCTCGTTTGTCAGCTATTTATATAAAAAAATTGATTTGCCCCCCGTCGCCCGCAGACTAGGACACCGATTTACAACCTGTAGTACGCGTACCCCTGGTAGTTAGCACGTTTCAATAAAACAATCCACTGACCCAATCGGCACACAGTATGACGTTACGAGCACAGTATATGATCGTAACGAGAACTATGGCGCGTTAGGTGGCTGTCGCACTCTCGGCAGCGCCAGTTCACAGTTACTGGTGCTCACAACGCACGTATCGTGATGATGTTACCACTCTCCAAATATTGGCATTCAATCGTTATGGGTACCCGTTGTATACAGTTCACAAATACGTTCATAATATTAGCTTATAATTATAATTTTATCTGTAATCTGTATTATTTATTGTATATTTGAAAAAATTTACTGGTGTACTGGCCTTTGTCCTTGTGGCCAAAGTAATCAATATCTCGTGCTGGTACATCCTCTTGAACAACGACGCGAGGACATATCAAGCGTTCCCTTCTATTGGTACAGTACCGTAGTCCTGCTTGATGGTAAGGTTCTTTATCTGTCCGGCTAGATACAGACCTCTTTCTAGAAAGAAACGTGAAATGCTTTTGACACGAGAGAAGCGATTTTGAATTCCCCACGCATCTCTAATTGTTCAAAATATGCGCTTATTATGTATTAATTATCACTTGCTTTAGTGAAGGAAAACATTGTGAGTGAACGTGGATAGTTGAGGGTTCTCCATAATTTCTCAAAGACGTACGATTTATTATGTAGGTATGCGTACCTATATTATATATAAATTAGGATTGTTTCTTACTACTACCGCAATGTTTCATCAGTACCAGGGTTGACTGGTAAATAGCGCCTCAAGGCATTAAGTTCACCTATTGGAATATTTATTGTTTGAATTTTTAATAAAGGTTAAACATACAAACAAATCTGCCAGTCCGTACTTGGCCAGCCTGGCGAATTGTGGCTTAATATCTACTACCCATGTACCCACCTATTATGACAGGAGACGGACTCCAATAGTGAGACAATTATGAATTGCAATGATGACATCTAACTTCAAAAATAAATCGAACACTCCAAAGTGTGTGTTGTATATGTATTTTAATAGCGTTGCTCCTATACATTACTTAATACGTCTTAAAGAACTTTCGACAAATATACAGAGTGCTATAGAAATATTTGTCGAATTTCCGATTCCACAAATTTGCTTAGAGTAATTAACTTGTTCCTGTCTATTTAATCAGCAGCACGCTTTATAATACGTTTGAGTGTTGATTACTTCGATAATATTAGTAATGAATGTTTAATAAACTCAGGCACACGTCGATTGTTTATTTGGGAAGCCACACTAATTAAGCCTTATTCGCCTCAAAACGAAGGTAATAGTTTGAAAACACATTACAGGTAATCGCATTGTTTAGTAGATTAAAAAAATCAACGCTGGCAGCTGATGGAGTAATATTTTTTACGAAACAGTTGGCCCTAACCGGAGAGGAACCCGGGAGTTTGTAACTCCGCTGTTAATTATTTTTAAACCAAACTGTCTGGAGTTCGACAAGATGCAATTGCTGTTAAAGGAAGATGCGTTTAATCATTTGGTTTATAAATTTCTAGCACCATTTCTCTTATTTGGAGTAAGAGATCCTTTTGGCATCAAAGTTCACGAGTGGCAGTGATCAGATAAGTTATTTACTTTCGACAATAGTTTTAGGATATGAACGCGTCATATTTTCATGTATCTATGAAGCTGTAATGTAATATAGCTGACAAAACAGTACACCTAGTAGTGAATGGACATCAGCGCCGATGGATTAAAGAATCAATAAAGTCATCAGCGACGCGTTGCCGTTCGAGATTGAAGCAGGCGAGTTGCTTTCGAATATATAATTTCACCATATAGTCTTCTCTATGAAGCTTTGATTTTACAAGCCACTGACTTAAAAAAAACTATCGTTTCAGGTATGTCCACAGCATCATACCACTTGAAAAAATTTTGTCGTCTGATCCAGTACAAACATCATTGGTTCACCGACAAACAATGGTAGGTACACGCACTCGAGTTCGGAGGTTCGGGACACTAAGATGGCTTTAAGTCTTTCAGCAAGGTATTCTTGCTTTTGACGAGCAAGCTCAGGTCTAGCCGTAGAAACTGTCTAAGCAATTTTAACATTTTGTAAGCTTTAATGATATTCGGACACTTTAATTGACCGACGACATTAGTCACAAATGAATGACCTAAGTCACTAAATAGATTTTGATTTTAAACTCTAAATAATCTACAGTAATATTATAAAGAGTGAGGTTATAAATTTTGGGAAGTTGTATGTATGTCGAGGGTGATCTGCGGAACAACGACTCCTATTTGAAAAATTATTTTACCATTTGAAAGGTACATCACTCCGGATGGACATATTCGAACGAAGTTGAAGATAATCCAGTTTTAATAAATAAAAATATGTTTCAAAATTTTTGACTTTTAATTTTTTTTTTTTCGATTTGAATATTTATTCATGATAACTGTGACGAACTGTGACTGCAGCATTTTATCGGCTCCCAAAAGCAGGTCATAAAAACCAAATATCCTCCACCAACGGTGTTGATATTGACTGAGGCCGTACACGGATTAACTATAGAAAATGGCTTCACTACAAACACTCCGTCGATAGTTTGATATTACAAAAAAAAATGTAAACACTGGCCATTAAAAAAACAATTGAACCTTATATTGAAATATCATAGTTTGAAAAAGGAAAACATGCTTTTATAGCAACATGGACGGAAAAATATTAGACAGAACTATTCTACTTTTCTTATTCGATGCGATGATTATTTTCATCGACATTTGTAAGGCAACTATAGTTTATTTACGTACTTCTTGTAATCCGTTTATTACTCTTTTTTTAACTTTTATTTAACAACAACCATAGGTGAAGTAATTTAACATCTGAGCATACCTACTTTGTAACAATTTTACAAATTTAACACGTATTTTATTAACCGGTTATTAAGGTTAAGGACCCAGGTTTTTATATCTATACCATTCGGGTTAAGTGACATTACCACTTCACTTATTTATTCTGTATTATGGCATGTTCTATTTTAGATTTAAAATACACTGTGATATTTAAGAGCCGCATCGGTACACAACTTTTGGTAAGTTTATAAGTTTACACAAGTTTACAAGCAAGACCATGAAACTAGGTTTTAGTTTGAGATCGCTTGGGTCTATAATACCGTTTAATTCTAATAGTATATAATGGGTATCATGGTAATAAAATGATTTCCCAGTCTCACAAGACTATTCTTTACCGAGTTTAACTGAATTTTTATCCAATATGATTTTACAATTTTCAATTACCGTGTTGGAAGGCAATTCAATACGCTGGCTCACCGGTCATTTCTTGTCAACTAAGCGTTGATTCCACTTCTGATATTACGAATACCCAACTCGCAATACGTTTTTTACACTTCTATATTAAAGAATATCAGAGCTAAACATAACCCTCATTTCAACGTAATCGCGTAAAAACAAACAAGACAGGGTTGGCTTCGCACCCCTTCAGCGGGGGTAGCGAAACAGGGCAAAGTACACCTCGGAAACCTTGCAGGAAGCACCTCCCCTCGATCGTTGTGTAAATAAAAAGCTTAAAAGTTTTTATTTGTTTTTATTTTACTTCGTTTTTGTAGGATGTCGCTCGCTTAGCTAGGTATAGAGCCTGAATTTTGATATACACTGTTTAAATGTATACTATATCGCTCATCACAAAGAAACGGCACTGCGTAGAAGTACACGGCAGGATACTTGACCTGACGATAAAGGATGGAGAACTCTCACATAAGTCACCAGGAGTAGTAAAAATAATGCAATTGCATTGACATAAAAGTGTTTATAATATCTTTATACAAAAATAGGCTTCGCCTTTTGTCTAGTTAATTATACAATCATATGCGTACGTTCCGCAACAAACGGAACATTAGTGATATGGTAAAGAGTTTATTGTGTTGTGGTTTAAGTTATATTATATCAACATTACATTATATATTTGCCACCAGATAAAATAAAAAAATTAAAGGTCTTCTTTCAATATGAGTGTCTTGCACGGGTCATCTTTTTAAGATACTTTTCTTGAAGAACAAATAAGTCTAAAATAGTTATAAAACGAAAAACGAAACAACAAAATTGCGCCACAATTATACCCGGATAAGTTTACGTACCTTCTTAGGTTACTTTGAAGGACTTTAAGTAAGTAACCATAATTATAGCTAATGCAAAAAGCAGACATTCATGACACTTTTATTTATCTCAAACCGCGCGTGTTTTTGACATAACGAATACGAAAGTGAAGACTTCTATCTTATGCACTCGGATAAAAGGCTATTGAGCACCTTGAAATAAAGATTAACTCGGGTGAAATGATGTGCTGCTAGTGAAATAATTCTTAGTAAAATAACAAAAGAGCAATTTCTGTAACACATTCAAAATTCATCTTTATTGAGACTTAAATAAGACTAAAAATAAATATTATTTGTGGATTTTTTTAAAAGCTGAATACAAAGCATTCACTTGGTCGAAGTATCCGATAATTGTAACGCAATCCAAAATGGCCGACACATTGTAGTGTGGCGCCAAATTTTGCGTCACAAGAAACGCGTGGTTTGGACGAATGGACAATGGTAATTTATTGTTACTTATAGATATAATGTATGCTACATTAATTTTGAATATATAAGAATATACTTTGTCACGGTCTTTTTATTTTCTGTTCAGATATCTAGTCTTTTATAAAGTGTAAACTAAAAACCTAAAAGACAAGTGTAGAAAAAAATATTTGACATATCTAAGTAATTATAGAACATTTAAGTTACAATAGTCGGAACTAGTTTTAACTACATTTAGCAAGATGGTATCCTGTATAGATAGTTAAACCGTGTTAAATATTTATTGCAGTAAACTCATGCTTTGCATTGTGGTTTTGCTTTTAAATGAATGTACTGTCTATCATTTAAAAAGTAATAAATAAGCGACGCTCATAGCAACTTCAAATGAATATCCAACGCAATGCTGGCTCTAAAATCACACATTTTTTTAAAGTCCAAGGGTCATCGAAGTTCATTAATTTAATTAACATGAACATACACAGGTAATAGATCTGTACCAAATTTAAAGAGTACTTCACGATATTCTTAGCTAAAGTTACATTGAATCCCAAACAATAACGCTCCAAACATCGCGTAGCCGTGTTTCGTGATTCGCGGCGAAACTAAAATTGTACAAACGGGAGCAGACAGGCAGGAGAGCAGGAGAACAGAAGAGCTGCTATGTAACGTGATAGCGGCCCGCAGTAACGCGGGACGTATGCCGCGTCACCGCTCAGTAGGGTGGATGGGACGGGATGTGCTATGCTGTAAGACGCACAGATAACATAAGAATAATATTATATTAATATAATCTATAGGTACGAATAATAAAACTAACTAACTACATAAAATTAAACATAACTTTTTATTTTTATTTTGAATGCTCTATGACGATATATAGGTCAAACTTTGTACTTTTCCTTGTCTGTTGAAGCAAGACTGATAATAATAGATTAAGAATTGCATGTTATCTTAATACTGACAAGCAGTTATCTTACAACCGATCTATGGGCGACTTCATATAAACGTACGTACTGTTGCAAATCGGTTACAAATAATTTAACGCTCATATGGCATTCCTTTCAATCTTTTGTTAGCCCATTAACTCATTACCTGGTAGAATTATTAATTAATGGAAATAAATAACACTTTTATGAATAATTTAAAAACATAAAACAAGATAAATAATTTTAAATGATTTGGTTCTTTATAACATTTCCCCGTCCCAGCAAGGTGCAGAGCGTACAATCACTTACACAATTGTTTAAACAAAGCGACAATAAAATATCGTATTACGCGAATAAATGAACATCCCTCCATAACCCGGGCAATATGCATGGTAGCGGGCCGGGGGTGCGTGGAATAATGGGAGTTATGGAAGCCGATGTTCATTTTGTGCTCGCCTGTATTGTACTGGTAATTACGCAGGCTCATTCTTGTTTGTGGCACAGTTTCAAAGCAGTTTCTGTACGAGGTCGGTGCGTTAAAACATTAATGGTTATTTTATTTGTCGGTTATATTAACCACATTTTAAAACATGGTTAAATGTTTCATTCTATGTTAGGATATACGTACGACTTTATAAAATTACCACCTGCTTCACGAAATCTAAAATAGACACCTTGTTTTTCTCTTATATTGAAATGTTTGTGATATCTTTAAAGATAATGTACAAACATACGACATAAAGTTCACCAAATGATGATGAAACCATATCAAAATAAACTGAATACTATATGATTAGTGTCATTAGCTTAGCCATACTAATAAATAAAAAATTGCGGCCACTTGGTTAAATGGGAAAAACGTTGTTAAGAATTTTAGTTTTGTATGTCTAGGCACAAATTGTAGTTGTACTTGGAACAATAAACAATTACACATTGCACATCATATACAGCTTATAGATTTTGAGTTACAGATGGAAATTTTAGAAAATGGTAGAATTTGGGTCAGTGAGTCATAAACTGAATATTTATCACATAATTTGTCAATTAAATTGAAATTACAGACAGAGCCTACAGGTTTCTATAGTAGCATAGATTTAGATATTCTGCCTTCACTTTGTATAGTTACCGTATATATCTACTTAAATCTTTGTAATGAAACAATCAAATACATAATCATACAAGTATATATATTTATATTAATTTAATGTCTGTGTAGTTTTAATGTCTATGAGTAGCCAAAAGAGCTTATCTTGATATCTATCTAGGTATAAGTTCTATATTTAATTATCAGCATACTCGTATATGTAATTATTTTCTCAGTTTTTGTTTGTTTATTTTATACGTAATAATTACTGCTAACTTATAAATACAGTCTCTTTATGTCGTTGTTTCCTCTTATCTATTATTTTTTTTTATCCAAACATTTAATAGTAATTACTGTTTATCTTAAGCCCATCGGTACATATTAAATAAAATCCGTGCAAACGAGTAGAAACTACAAAAACTACTATTGTAAAATGCAACAGACACAGGCAGACGAGGGTTAATCTATGGAACTCACTCGTGCGTCATCTTTTGGCGCCAAAATACGACGATGTTTGCAATTATTTAAACTTGGAATATATGTACACTATTATGTAACTGTTTTGTTTTCATCTTTTGAAACGAACGAAGCGTATTTGTGGTAATTATTAGGTGAACATTTTTACTCTTTCATATATCTTTATTGAGTACGACAGGAATTTTATTTATTTATGTACATTCAATTAAAATATTTTTTTACTTGACTGACCTTAAGATCGCAGAGTTTATCTATTACTCGTCTATTTTCTGTTATATTTTTCTATAACCCCAGTACATCTAGTGTTGTCTATGAAAGTTAATTAGTTGTAAGGTTGTCAAACGAAATGGTACATATTTCAAAACTAAATATAGTTCGTGCTGGATTGAGTCGTAACTGTCCTGCTTTTACCGTTACTTGAACCTCTCTGTCAGTTAATTAGTCATTAGTTAAATGCGATTACGTCATAACACGCTTCACCAACCACGTCTTCGTGGCCACAGCTTTAACCAAGGGCTTATAATTTAAAAAAAAAAATAGAAGTTATCAAATATTTCATTTTGTAAAATTAGTAAGGTAAAATAAAAACGCCTATTAGCCAAACCTTTACTTACACAAACAAAATACACGACCACCATCGCAGAGGTCAACCGGAATACCCATACTTATCTTTTTATCATTAAAAAAATACACAAATCTTACAAAGCCTATATCAACATTGATAATATAGAATGTACCATATTAACACGTATTAGAGTTAAAAGTATATCGCACGGAGTAAAGATTTCGCGGCTTAATTTTTTACGATTATTTTCATTTTTAATCGACCAAGGCACCGCGCCATTCTGCCTGATTTGAGCCCTGAAAAGGTTTGACGTAATCCAAGGAGCTGGCAATACTACCGACCACACATCCAGGGGTTATGGTGGAAAATTCACCCAAATACAATTTAATGATAGTTTATTGGAAACTAGTGATGCGATAAATTCTGTATGCGTAAATGCGGCATAATTTATGGATACATAACGTTATCGAGATCTTCACGAATTGAAATTTCGGTTGTGCGGTAAGATTACCGCAGATAGTCTAGTGTGTTAATTTTACAAATTATCTATGGCTTTTGAGTCTATTGTTGGTAACAATTCAATTATTTTAATAAGAATACTGCATATAAGAGCAAATACTTATTAGTTTCGTTAGGTTATGTATTATTAGGTACATGTATAATTGAATGCGTATCTACATATTGATATATGGATACTTAAAAATATAATTATATAGGTGATAATTTTCTTTTAAACATAGATCTGTCACTAGTAGACACTATGCTTTTTTAAGCAGGCATGTTATGTAAATTGGAAAGATTTCACATATTTATATCTACTGACCGCCATTAAAATTTTGCCATTTTTCTACGTGATATCCAACTGTGGATCATATCCACGCCTGGGTTTTGCAGTGACGGTGTAATTAGGCACGACTGGGTTGAAACATCTGCATATACCGACACTAATGTATTGCAGCAAACATCGTAAGGATAGCAGCGAGAATGTTTCTGGCGTCAGTAGGTTACTGTTTGAATGGGAACTATTATTAAATTATTTATTTTATTTTAATTTTAATTATTTATTTAAGTAAACTATTACCAGAAATATTTAATTTAATTATTAAGTTAGTAGTAGTAGTAGTTACAAAAGTTATTACGTAGTTGTATATTTTTAAATAATTAAGTATTTATTTTAAATATAAAGAAATCTTATTACAATCGAACTTAAATCGATTAATCAATCTTACATTATGATATTTTTGAACAGTTTTTGATATGTATGTTTGTATTCCGCACCTTTCGAAGAGGTCGGCTTTCGTTCGGCCGGTTGGTGCGATTCGTTGCTTCGAAGAGGTTAACCATTCTATGTAATAAGTTGTTTAATAAAAGGGTTGTGTTGTTTAATACTAGCCGAAGACATAAGAAGACATGCAAGTGATCACCGCCGTTCGTTACTACGTGCCTATGTTATTAACGCAATAAAACTCAAAAGCTGTCCACAAATAAAAAAAATTAAATTAATATATGTATTTCTAATTCATAGAACAAAAATAACCGTGTCGTGTACGGTGCCGGTGCCGGTGCAATGCCGGTGCTATTTCTAAGCGTAAGACGTGGTATTACTGAAGCGGCTTAGCGAGGATTTTTTAGCGAGGGCGGCTTGTCCTACTAGTATTATAATGAAAGTTTATATGTTCAGATGATTGTTGTTCGATAGCACTAAAACTCACGAACGAATTTGAATAAAATCTGGCAGACAAGTAGTTTATTACTAGGATTAAAAAAATAGGACACTTAACACCGGAAAAATATTATTTATCTGTGATAAGCAAAACAAACTATGGGACTTATCCACTAGAAATTTTATCAAGTCAGGCTGCTGTTCCGTATAGTTAATAACGTTGTAGTATAAAATTGTTTAAGACTAGATATATATTAATGTTTTTAAAACGCAATTATAGTAGGTTATGTTTGCATAACCTTAGCGTATTGTATTTCAATATCGTTTGATTGCGCAAATGTCGTGACAGATGAGACTGTTGCTGTTCTTGTTACTTACAGATGTTTCATTTTTCTGGACCTAATTCTAGGCCCTTAAAATAAACCTCAATGCACTTTATGAATATTTGTGTAAGATAACTTCTTACGCATACATTAAGTAATGTTATCAAACTTAAAATCACTGATGTCTTGTCTATGGTAGATATTGTGATGTGACAATGCGAGTGAACAACAAAGTTGTCTTTTATCTTTTATTGTTGTAAGTTTTTGTTATTTTCCATCGCGAAACATTCGAAAAGGGATTTAGGGATGTGAGCAAAGAACTGGAAAATCTGTTTAAAAGATGCAGTGTTGTTTAAAAAGTTTTTAATGTACACGATTCCACTTCCATGCTTTTAATCCTTATTAACGTTATTGTAGGATTGTCGCTAAACTATGAACTATTGTTTATTTAAAAATATTTATCTATATTAGATGATATTATTAGGATATAGTGCGAATTTTTTGTTTATATGCGGAATCACGATATATATTTGAAAAACTCCTTTAACAGTGAGACAATTAGGTACTTATGGGTTGTGTCGAAAATTGTACGAGCGGCGGTGACCACTTACCATCAGATGGTCCGTTTGCTCGTTTTTTGGCTATTGACATAAAAGCACTAATTGATTTATTGAAAATCATTTCATACAATTCATTTCTTCATTTAGACGCGATGTATAGCAGTAGCCTTTGCCGCAGGCATTGATTGGTTTCTCAATCGTATTTTATAAAGCTTAAGATACTCCAGTTTTACAAATGTAGCCTTATATATACTCCCCAGACTCCCTACTACATTCTGAATCCATCAAAGCCTGTCCCATTTGAGCCACTGCATCAGCGGAGTCAGATGCCCAAACAAAGCGGTACAGGCCTAAGGCGGTGTTGTCTTAGGACTGGCCGGCTAGTTGCTGTTTGCGAACTGGCGGGCGCCGTATTAATTCTTGGCCAAAAGTAGAGTTGCCAAACTTGTCACAAAAAAATCGAGCATGGAATTTTGAAATCGGTTAGTTATAAATGTTTTTGACAATACATTTTAACTTGGATACATAGTCAATGGTTACAATTACAATATATTAGCGTACGAATGAATTAAATGGGATATTACGTCACAATTAAAGGCGCCTAGTGTGTACCTACAACATCTTGGTTCAATACCTACGAAGTATGAGAGTAACTTCCAAGCCGAGCTCTAGACTTGACGTTTGATATTTAATAATACCAGTGGGATACGAAACTATAAACTCATCTTTTCTTTACCTTTAGAAATGGCCGACTAACAGGCAGACCTTACTTACCTACCTGATAGTAAGTGATCAAACCATCCGTAGATGCGTAACGCCGAAGCATCGCCGACGCGTTGTCGACAAATGATTAAGCGACCCCACGTGTTTTATCTTACGAATCCGTATCAGTTTGTTTATCTAACTTAGTGTTACTATACAGCCACTTCCTTCGGTTCTTCACACGCCGCGAATAAAGCCAGTGATAATGCTTATCTTAACCAGAATCAAATAAACAAGTTCTCTACTCCCAAATAGCTACAAGCTTCAAATAAGGTAGTCTTTGTTATCAGTAGGTACCTATAGGGGTTAAAACATTTTTTTTAACTTTCGTTTCTCTGACCAAGTGTCACACTACAACCACTGAACAAATTTAGATAAATACTGGCATATTTTTAATGTGTGTTATGGTTCAAAATCATAGCAGAAAATCTATTTTCGCGCAATAGGTAGTAATTAGGTAATATGGACATTCTATTTAGGGGACAGTAAATAAAATATTAACAGCCTGACTCCAACTATTATCTAACATGTAGCTAATGACTACCTAAGTAGATAAGTCACCTACGTAAGTACCTTAGTAAGTAGTCTAAGTGAAACTTACCTAGGTTTTTTGAAGTTGAGCGAGGGCAGTTGGCAAGTAACTATCATAATAGGGATGGAAATATAGGGCAATTTTAAACATTTACATTTATAAATGTTTAATACTGTTGCGTTCTGTTTATATATGAATAATAATTTTTTTTCCATGTAATATTTAATTAAACTAAATCCATTAATCGTTTCTGACTCTGTGGTAAATCTGGTTTTCTGAACTCTTAAAATTAATAGGCATAATACAGGTATGTCTGTGATTTATCTGGAAACAAGGTAATTCATAAAAAAAATTGCAATTCCATTTGATTTTATTTTCGACCATTTTAACAACCAATCTGAAAATTGAAATCAATCAAACAGTCATAGTCATTTTGTCTTTTTTCAAATTCTAAATAAGAGAAATGACCAATAATTCTGTATTCATTTCTTTAAATCCTGAATGTGACCTTCCCCTTCGACATTCCAATTCAAATGGATTCTATTCGGGGGCGTTGCCCTACCCGCGTTATCTGTGAGCACCAATCGGCGCGCAAGGATTACCCTCCAAGGATAACCTTCCGCTCTGATTGGCGGCTCCGCTGACACCTGATAGTGACATCCTGGGTATCCTTTTGATTCTACATTCATCTCCTTCTAATTAATGTGTCATATGTTATAGTCATCTCCGTCGTTGTGGGAGAAGGACGCGATCGTGGATTTTCACGATTATCAAAGCTAACATAACTTGCTATATAGATAAGTTCCTAAGAAGGTTTTCAATAGGACTATCAATACCTACTACTAGCACATAAATTGCCTGCTTGATAATTATATTCATTGCAGTTAGAGATCTAGGCTAATCTTGTTCACATTTTTTGCAAGTTTTTATAGAAGCAGAACTCTCTACGGAGAGTACCTAACACAAAACTAGAACCGCCATATCTATCAGCATTGATGCTACTTCGGCTTTGATCAGAAAATGTCCCCAAATAAGCCAGTGAAAGAAAACAATGCGATCAAGTATTTATTACGCTTCTCGCTCGCTACACTTTGGCATGATCGTTTTGAAATAGCCAAACCACGTTACCTTTCTGAATTGTAATCATAATTAGCTGATTATGACATTAATCAAATATGTTAATACTATGATAGACACGCCGATGCTAGTCTGGTTGGACTTGGTTCAGGACAACGGGGAAGTTGCACCCAACGCGGACCTTTTGCCCCCGCACAACATGCTATATGTGCTGAATATGTTCATGCTTAAATTAAATTGGTTGCTAAGCGACATTTTAAAAACCTTTACCTATACATACCTAAGTCTTGATGTTCTTATAGGGTATTTTTTATCTATAAATGCTATACGAAGTCAATCAAGCGATTAGTACTATTTAAAAAAACATTTTACATCGGATAAATTATCTGCACGAAAGTATAGAAGTTTGCAAAAAAAAAATGTTGTTGTAGATTAGATTATGTTAGACAGTTATTAAAAGTTATATTTACGTCTGTTATAGACTGGCGTTTCGTATTAGGTACATGTGAACTTTTCAACCATCAATCTATCCATTGCAGTTATGATGTAAGGAGTTCTTTACAACTCTTGACAGCTCCTTAAGTTCAAAATTTCGAATTGTTATCTTAAGAAATAAACAATAAGTTATTGTTATTTTTTAACATTGCCGTTTTATCTTGTAATAGAAATTTATTAAATCCAGGAGTACCTAAAGTGTATGTGAGAACATACGGTAATTCCAAATTAATTTTATTTGATTATAACCTAAATTCAAACGTCCAGGTTACTCGAATAGATTAGAGACATATGTAAAATTCGAACCTAGGTCCTTCTAATACCAAAACAATGTTGAAAGCATTAACTAATAAATTGTTTTTATATCTACACCGAACTGTTCTAGCTTTCAATGAGCGAATTCGTAAACCACTTAAATTATTTATATTTACTAAGTATGAAGTACCACCAGGTGGATCAACACTAGTTAGTATCCAATATTAGGTTAAATATTCAATTGGAAGGTTATAAAAAATAAAATATTTCACTTAACGATTTCTAAAACTTCATAAAGGTAAATTACTGCCATCTAGCAATAGCAGGATGTCAATAGATACATAGCTTGAGTGGTAGATATGTTTAAGTACCGCCATCTATATGAAGTATTATGACAGCATTACAATAATAGAACCTCAAACTATTAAATTTCCTTAAATTCTGATAGATGGCTCTGTTAAGGCATATAAAGAATTATAAACCATAAATATTATAAAGGTAATCGTAACAAATTCTATATTTGTATTTACTATCTTATTCTATGGTGTTTAATAAAGATAATTTATCTATTGTATTAAAGCATAATACAATCTTATAACTTATCAACCTTTTTTTATTATAATACTTTCAAGATATTATTGAAAATAAAATATTTCTTGAAATTATTATAATTAAAAAATATAACATTATAATGTGACATTAACAGGTCGTTAATAATGTGGACTGTTGTCATTTGACGATTGACATATCTGTACTTATTGTAACTGTCTTTGTTTTATGCTTCTGACGTACAATCGCGACGTGTGTTGAGTTGTTGACGTTGAAGTTTGTGAATTTTGAAGTTTATCTGGAATCAATCATTTGCTCGTTCTTCGTTTCACTTTTTACTTACGTGTCAAGTGAGTTTGTGCGTTTGGCTGAAAAGCCTTTTATTTATAAGAAAATTTGTAAGTATTTATATATATTTCCAAAGAATTAAACTCAATAGTGATACATTCAATGAATAAATAGTCTAGTTTTCATTCTTATCATACTAAACTTTCAATATGTGTTACGGAAAATCTAGAACATTTTTCAATAACCATCGCAATCAGTTAATTTGCTGCGAAATTAACATTAAATTTGCTGGAACTTGTTAATAATTGTTGGAAAATTTATTTCCAAACTCTACAGTACGCCATAAATGCTAATTACGCATATATATCAAACTGACTCTGCTAACATATGTAGGCACAATTGTGCAAACAAACAACCTATATTTTGCTTAATAATAAGAAGGTTATTTTATATTTCACAAAAGATATTAATGTATTGTCAAGGTGATACTTCTGGCAAATAGCAATATGAAAAGTTATTGTGTGAAGTTTTGAAACATAAGTACTTTACATTGTTTCTTTCAACTTCTACATAAATAATTCCGGTTATTGACACGTTCAAAACCTGATAGTCAAGTAAGAAAAGTTATTTTTATGGATTTCTTAGTGATAGAATAATTTTGTCTGCAGATTTAATTTACTGCTTTAAGTTGACATTAAATTGCAATATTCCTGTAGTCAGTAACAGTTTCACCCACCTTCCTGCCTCCCCACAGGCATTGTTCTCCAATATCCGTAGAAAATTAGGATAGCATACTTTTAGATCCCTTTAAGAGACTTGTTTTTGAACATAAGAAGCCTGTGATTGTTTCAATTGTAGATTAAGTAACCATTGCCACCACACTGATGTACTATGATGTTGTAAGCTGTAGGTCTCATCAGTCTCAAAGAATAGAACTTTGGCATATGTGTGCTGCAGGTGGTTGGAAGTAAATCATTACAAGTTACATTAATTACTGTATAAGTAAAGTGTATAATGAAAAATTTATTCACTATGAAACATAATATATAAAATTTAAAACCCAAACACTACTGTGTTGCTCATAGCTGATTATTAAGAAGATATCAGACTTTATATCTAATACATTGATTAATATTTTATGCTACCAATAGATAAAAAAAAAATACTTAAAACCTGATTATGCTTTTCTGATACTTAAGTTAAGCTAAAAAAATATTTTTCCAGGACAAATATAACTGAAATGGCGCCAAAGCAGAGGATGCGTATTGCAAATGAAATCGCCAGCAAAAACATCACCATGAGAGGGAATGTCCCTAAATCCACAAAGGTAACTTGGTTTATGAATGCACCCTTATTTTAAAATAGTACACACATATTGAGTAGTAGGTACACATTGGACAGTTTATGTTAATCAACTTTGTTTTCAACACCAGTAACACCAAAGGTGTTATCAACAAAGGGCTGGGTGAGAAAACTGTGAGTGCATCACTTATTATTGCCTTTCTAACATTGGTTGAGAATTAAGCTAAAAATGATTTGAAAATCTTTCTCACTACTAAACGGCATTGAAAATTGATTAAGCCATGAATTGGAAGGTAATCATACTTTAATGGACATGGATTAAAGTATGATAATCAATTTATCTTATCAGTCATGTTGCATATGTTTTAATTATACATTGCCAACTTCACTAAATGTTTATAATTTTGTGCTTTTGTTGTCAATGTTATCCTTAGTAATCTATAACAATAGTATTTCTTCATTGGCTATGAAATGGAACTGAATAAGTTTGCAATATTATGGATAATTAAGAAAAGTATAGCATTCTATGAAACACATTTATTTCAATGTGATATCTGCAGAAACTCCTAATATTTATGGAGTTTTGATCAGTTCATTGGGTGATAAATTTACATAAACCCAACCTTAAATTCTCACCCAAGTATTCAAATGTATGATAACTGTCAAGTAAATTTGTAGTAATAGCAATAAGTTCCAAAGTGGATCATTAATTTGTGGGGGAGTTTTGTCTATGTTCATTTAATTCAAGTTTAATAAGTTGCAAATAGGTTAACATTGTAGGAGATGTGGGATATGTAAGAATTTACCCCCATTGGGTTCTAGAACATTTTATTCATAAAAAGGCAATGGTAGAAATCCAGAAAAAACAACACAATCACCATCTTGAAAGCTACTGCTTGGTAGTTAGGTATAAGTATATTCATCCTTGATCTGATAGTTTCCTTCCCTGGTCATGGCATACCCTGCTTTCTACCACCCAGTTTTATCCCAATCTCATTCTTATATGATAGGCTTTCTTTACTTGGCTGCATAGTTACAACTGTCCATCTGGTATAGATCATGAAATGATTTAAAATATATCAATAGTAAAATCGGAAAACTGATTAAAAAGTGGGTAAATATGTGTTAATATATTTTTTTTTTTTTCAGGAAAAGGACGACCAATACCCTGTAGCTCCTTGGCTTTTGGCCTTATTCATCTTCGTAGTATGCGGTTCAGCGATCTTCCAAATAATCCAATCTATAAGGCTCGCCTAAACTCCTACCTGACTGATAATCTAATGCAATCGTTTGTGGCATGCTCTCTTTCACACCTTCTAAAATGAGTGAGATAGATACCCAACGATCGGTTACGCCATGAAGTTGTTACCTTCAAAACTTTCCAATCATTCCAACTGCAACTGAACTAGATTTTATGTTTTGTCAGTATATATTGCTCTCATGAAATGTTTGTCAGTGTATACTTTTCTTATTTTCTAGCTGTTTAAAACGACATAAGTTAAATGAAGCAAAAGTAAATAATAAACTCGCTCATCTTCTATTTTAAATTCTGTAACAGATTCATTTTAGCAATGTTCGATGCAAATAAATAATTTAGTGTTATTGCTAAATCATTATGGCACAATCTTTAACATCCAAAAGTGCTGGTAGGTTTTTTAACAGCCTTATTTAATATGTAAAAGCTGTCAGTGTTTTATCATGCCACAGATTAAATATTAGTAAAAACATCAGTTTTCATTGTAAAAGGGGTGTATATAATGCACTTTGTACACAATTATATAACAATCATTATGTCTGCGTGTTCTCTTCTATGTAGCTTTTGAAAATATGTACATCCTTTATTTGTAATCAATGCGAATATATACATCTCATTTATTGAAGGTAACTATGTAATACTTACTATATTCTTGTATATTGTATAAAATTTAATTGTAATGGTAAGAAAAGCATTTAGATATTGTGTCTATATATTTTTTTTTCATTCCTATAAGTTTATTTTGAGACAAAAGTCGCACAAAGGCATAATTTTGTTTGGCAAAGTTATGTTGTTTATAGTATGATATTATTTTTAAAGTTTAGTCCAATATGTTATGGGTATTTAATGAAATTTATATTTGAAATCCACGCCACTGCAACGAAATTATTTGTCGGTACTTTATTAATTTTAATTAATTGTAATTTATTTGATTAAATACAATATATTTGTCATATTGTTGTTTTTATTCGTATACATTGCATACACCATCAGGCGCTTTGCCGACTCAAACAAGAGTGAAGAAAACATTAATCACAGACCTCGACACTATCTGGTGCACCTAAAAACATCACTGTTTATTCTTAAGGGAGGGTGGTAGCTAGCCACGCGAATAATGTCTTATGTATAATTTTTTGCCAGCTCATAACACATATGACGTCTTACCATACAATACTGATGATATAGTGCGGTTGTTTAGAGACCCTAACAGATAACAGACCTCGGCTCAAAATTTCTTGTCTACCTGCATTTCGTACATTTACCTTTTCAATAATAGTATATATTCCAATTTATGTTGAGGAGTTTTATAAACAGGTTTATCTAGTTCTATGGATACGTAACATAAAAAAATATTTTTTGACCTATATGTCGAGAGGAGACTTATGAGTTAGTGCGTTCAACATCCTCTACTTCATCACCACTTATTGAGATTGTTGTAAAGTATTAACTTATTTAAAAAGAAAAATGAGTGGAGAGTGAATAAATAGGCTGTTAAAAGTTAATGCGTTCAACATCTTATGACTTCCATCACCACTTTCCATCAGGTGGGATTGTCGTCAAGTATTAACTTATTCTAGGTAAAATAAATAATTAATAATCAACATTATAGTAATGTCACAGCATTATCAGCTGTAAATTTGATTTATAAAAAGAATTACGCGCTAATTTTACACCATAGAGGTAATATAGATGGAGCAGGGAGGCCAGGCTTCCAACCGTCCTTTGGTTAAAAAGAGAAAGAAGATTGCGGTACCTTCGCTATCTCTCTCTTCTCGCGCATGTGCAATTAGTAAGAAAAGTGAGCATAATCTGTTATCGTTCTAACAGTTCGATAATAGACGGTTTGTCCTTGTAATTGAATTTCTGCGGTTGACAATGTGTTTATAAAATGACAAAAACGTGTGAGATTTGTAAATTGTTTTGATTTTATTATTTGAAAAAGAAGCTATTCTTTAATACGCATGCGTAAGGCGTTAATAGAGAGAGACACTTAGGGTACGGCAATATTATTTATCTTTCTAACCGTCGAATGTTTCCGCTTACAGGCAGCCCTATGTCTCCACTACTCTATGTTTTACACGGTTACTTAAAATGCAATATGATAATAAACATGTAGATAAACACCATTAATTGTATAATTCGTTTATTCGTATTTCCACAAATTATTCTTTTATGATTAATTTTACATAATTATCGAGAGCGTCAGACTTAAAATCAATTTTATTTATACAATATTAAAAACTATATGGTACAAACAATTTACAATATTGTCATGTGATATGTGAACCATTGGATAGGGGTCTGTTGCGTCTGCTTATTACAAACAAATGGATATCAAGCTTTTATCAATTGTAATTCGAATAAATGATTAGGTTTACACGAAGATAAAATATATAACATGCATGTAATTATATCTATTGTAGATCAATACTGAAGTTTTTTATTGACATAAAGCCGATTATTATAAAAACAACCGCCATAAAAATGTTTTTTTTTTTATTTC
Source organism: Agathymus mariae mariae (assembly GCA_018251895.1). Lineage (NCBI taxonomy): Eukaryota > Metazoa > Arthropoda > Insecta > Lepidoptera > Hesperiidae > Agathymus > Agathymus mariae. Next base: position 24,416 of record DWPT01000149.1, read on the forward strand.
TTTTGCATCAATGAATAATTTCTACAAACACTGAATAATCCATATAATATCATATTGAATTAAAAAAACCTTCAGTAAAAGAAAAAAGTTCAAATTAAAGTCTGAATTTCTAACTAAAGTTAGCTAGAGATACTATGGCTTCTTGAAATTTTGTTCGCTGTTAAATCAATAAAAAATAGTGGAACTATGTTATTTTTACAAAACATAATTTTAACATACAATACGAACCGATATAAATCTAAGTGATGTAACAAACCCCTACAGTTAAATTGAGCACCTAATTTATAGCACCGATTATATTTACGAATAATTATGATTGTTTCATTACATATTCGGTCAATTTCGACTTAACCGTTAAAGACTAATGACCGAATACAACATAGAACATTATCTATGGCGTGCACCTAATCCCAGTGCTGTTGTAAAATCGATTCTGGTGCCTCGAGTATTAAAAATCGATTTTACAATGCAAGAAACTTGTAATAGTTTCTTGAGCACAAGTGTGCGATTAAATGAAAATATAAGAACGAAGGTATGGATTCAGAATAACATACAGCGTTGTATTGATCCTCAAAAATAGTTATATAGCTTAAAAACCGATTTATGAATAAAACATTTAACAAATGACAATGTCAAGTACTCAACACTATTTTGATATATTACTCAACTATAAAAACAAAGTATTCGTTTCAACAGTGTTAAATAACACTTACATATTATTTGTTATGGCAAACTAGGTTGCCATTTTTCAATTAATCGCGCACTTGATTATAAGATAAATTATTTGTTACGAATACAGTGCTTTTAAAAATGTTAAATTATCTAATACAGTGCGTTATACACAATAATACACTACGTGCGAAAATACTTACACGTTACAGAGTTACAAATACATTGGTCGTATTTTCGTGTATAAATACTAAATGGTAGCTATTATGACGAACATTTATGAGCACATTTTATTCTAAGAATATTAGAATTCTTATAGATTTTGGATTTATTTCATATATTATTTTTAGTTGGATAAATAGAATGGATAAATAGAAAATATATTAACAAATTGTGATACTCAAAACACGATCATCATAATTCATAAGGTGAGAGGGAAATGGAGAAAGAATAATTTCAATACTCTTTTTTTTTGTTTCATATTTTGTATGTAATTTTTTTGTGATATAGAGTAATAACAATTACAAATGTAACGAATTACAAATGTACCAATGTAACGAGTGCGGACATTATTGAATTGTGATGTTCCATTTTTTTATCCGACATCTATGTTGGTAACATTCACATCAGAGTAATATTGCGTGTATCTTCACGTAAGTACGTACATACACTTGTGGTATTCTTTTGTTAAAAAAACGTGACCAGAATAATTGACAAATTTTCATGGTTCCTTATTCGTATGACAAGCAGTGTAGTTTTCTCTGTTAATTTGTGTACCTGGAGTTGTTAAGAAATTTAAATAAAATACTAGAAGGAAAATGGAAGAAGAGATTGTATGGACAGACATACTGGCCATATCATTTAACTATCCGATAATCATCACCAATATACATCTAAATTTCACGTGACTCTTAAAATACATGTTGAAACTGGATATACCAAAGAATAAATACATATTGGCGGGCAGATCGACATAAAGCAAATTTGTGACCCTATAGATAAAGTAGACAGTGTATATTACAAATACTTATTTTAGAGTATCATAGATGGCCTCGTTGGGATATGTACCATTCAAATGGATACTGTTGCTAAAACTTAAAGAATTATCTTTACTTACATGGACCTCTGTCCGATCTATACATTGACTCCGACTCTCCACTGGGTAATCATCCATATTACTAGTTATTTCTAATCTAATAGCATGAATTTTTGGATCGGCTTTCATTTTATCTCTTTCCCAAGAGTCTATAGCTATGGACACGTCATTTTTGCTTCCCGTCTCATCGAAGTCACTCGAAGCGACACTAGACGTATCCAAATCGAAGTCTGTAGTTTTCTCAATAACTACCACTTCGATATGTCTGAAAGGATTCTCTTGATTCTCTATAATTTGCCTCGCTCTTTCATCGTTTCTAATAATAACTTCTTTTTTAACGTTACAAATAACAGGGTCGGTTGCTAAAACATCAACGTTACAATCATAGGTTTCTTCATCACTCGTTTTGTTACCGTTTGGAGTGCAAATTTCCGCGTAAATATTATCAGAAATCGAATCATTATCAACTACTTCCTCTTCGACATGCACAGCATCAGCGACCTGACCGTAAGGCAAATCTTCAATGACAGGTAGTTTACGTTTCTGAATCGATGATATTGATCGTCTGATTTTAACTTGCCTCTGAGGTTCTTCGGCGGTGATGTCTAATGCAGATATATCTTCTTCAATTTCTGATTTAGGGGTAGGTGCTCTTGGTTTATCTATTTTTTTTCTAAAATTGACAACTTTGTCTCCGTCAGAGGAACGTTCAGTTTTTGTCGGCATGCTGTTACTATTACTACCATCTTTCTTTTCAGTTGACTTTTTGGGATGAAGTAAATTTGAAGTTGATTTGCTTAGAACTCTTTTAGTTTTAACATGAAATTCAGAACAAAGTTTCTCAGTTATGTAGGAGTGTTGTTTATAATTTATTTCAAAATCGTTGTCATTATATAAAGATCCAGCTCCAAACATATTAATGTCTTCGCAGCTTTGAATCTGATTGTAAGATTCAGATTTAACCATTGCTTTTTCGGGTATTAAATCAGGTTGTATCCTCTGTCGCCTTTCCAAGTTGGTGGAAGACTTCGTAGCTGATGATTTTTTGAGCATGTTTTCGTCCAGTGATTTTAATTTACGTCCAGAGCTGGAGTCACTCTCCATGGAACCAAAGTAATTTATTTGATCAACACTAAGGTTCTTTCGGCCATGTTTCATATTAATACTGCAGTCTTCTTCAGTATATGAGCTGTCTGGCATTCCCGTTTGAACTGATACAGATTTAGTGAGGACGGGTTTCTTGTGATTGGAACTACATTGACTGGTCCCCATATCAGATGATGATGTGGTAAGACTCTTATAAGAATGACTTTTTTCAGCTGTCCCGTCACTTTTTCTCGAGGCACCAAATCGATCCTCTATTAATTTAGCCATATCTTGGTATCTTTCAATGGAGCTATGTTTTTCACCTAGAGGATCGAACGGATCTTTAATGTCTCGGTACTTTTCAGTATTTTCAATCGCCAATATCTTCTCATCTGTCAATTTTTCTGTACTTTTAAGAAGTTTCAGGTTTTTAAACCATTTACCCTTCTTTGGCCCAGAGTTTTCTCTAAATACCTGCATTTTATCGCTAGAAAACTGCTCCTGTTCAACTTTTACATCACTCTTATCATCTTTCCCTTCATCGTCGCTGTATACGTCATAATTCATGTGTTCAAGTTCATTTTTGCTTAAAAATATTATGGAGCCTTCGGTCTCGTCTGGTATATCTTTCAGTACCTTCTCGCTTTTGCCAAATAATCTTGATGTATCAATCTTCAGCCCTTGGAGAGTGAACTTTCTTTCCTTTTCAAATTTGACCGGTTCGTGGTCTTCCTTAATGAGTTCTTCGACCGTCTTCGCTTTGCTGACGACGGTTGAGTTGGCGTACGAGATCTGCCTGATCCAGTTGTCAACGTTCAGTTGACAGAAGGTTAGAGCTTTCTGTAGGCGCGCGGAGAGGAACATTCTCTTTTCACTTTCAAAACCGAGCTGCGTTCTGCGGACCTTGATGCTGCTATTAAGGGGAAGAATTTGTAGGGTTTCCTTGGGATGATAACGAGGATCCACTTGTTTGCTTGGGCTTGACGGTAAGGAGCTGTATTCCGGGAGATTGCACATCACTAAAACCGGCTCGGTGACAGCAGCTCGAAGAAGAAGATCATCTGAAAGTTAGGATAAACATTTTTTTTGAAAAATATTTTAATGCCCAGTTTTATGTATGGATACGTTGCAGGATATAGAATAATTCAGTTAAATAAATTAAACGAAGGCTGTATTTTTAATCCATTATCTAAAGATATTCATTTTTTTAATAAGTTATAGCAAGTTGCATTGAATGAATTGCATGTAATAATACCCACCTCCAACATCATGCGCCATCTCGATAGGTACAGTGCCTGCCAACAATCTGACTCGCGTGGGCAGTCGCCATAGGCTGAGGAGGTGGGGCAGGCGATGCGCCCTAGTGCTCACTTCGGGAGGCACCGGGGCTGAGGTAGCCTCATTGTCCCACTCCGCTGGCGATAGCTCCTCGGGACAAACTTCGTACATCTCGCCCTTGGTGTTAATGGGAACGAAAAGTTCCTGGAATTTGAAAACCATATAGTTTTAAATTTAGCTAATACAGTTCAAACTTAACGGATTCGTAAAAATACAACGTATTTTAATGATAATTCTTAATTTATACATTCGTACAAATAACATATATTACATAACTTAATTATATCGTCAAATGTACCAAATGTTTTAAATTTCCTAACTTGAATGGTTGATTGAGACGTTCAAGCGACTTTTTACTTTGAGTTCAATAAACGTGCCCAACAAATAATCTCATTTAAATTACGAACTTTGAGAAATTGCCTTTAACTACGACTTAATAAGTGACTGGCCATCCTAATAATGATCAAAACCAATAGTAAGGAAAACGGGTTTGTGATTCAGCTTGCAATTCGACACAAAACCAAGTAACCGTATAAGAGAAGCTAACTCAAAATGAGCAGTCATTAAAATAATGAGACTTATACACCGACAGGCTGTCTGGGCAATCTAGTTTGGCAGGGTTTTATATATACATCTTAAGAAGTAACAAGTTTGTTGGTACAGCATTTATCTACAACAGGTTTCTGTCTCAAAACTATATACTTTCAGAGAAATGGCTAATTGATTAAATCATACAAAAACGCAACTAAATTTGATACATTTGAAGTTATTCTCGAAGGTGATTGTTGTAACAACATTAAGCTTTACCCGCATTACAACTGTAACATGATTATAGTTTTAGTAGAAAGTCGAATTCGCGTACGTACATAAGGATACTTCATATTCTGTAATTATATAAGAAAGACCGGTTTATAGAAGAAATTACGTACACACCAAAAAGTATTACCTGATCGAGGTAACTAAAGTGCATTTGTAACTTGGGTAAAGCGAGACATACAGCCTTGGCCAAAAGTATTAGGCACCCTACAACTTGCTGCATTTTTCGGGTATAAAAAAAATAAAACTAGTTT
>DWPT01000150.1:0-29672 GCA_018251895.1 Agathymus mariae mariae
ACATAATGGAGGGTCTTATGCAGGCTCAATCGGACATCATAGAATCGACCTATTGATATAAAACACTATTTATAGAAAATATAATATTTATCTTAAATTGGAATTTCTCGCTTGCGCACTATACTTTGCCTCGCCCCACACAATATTACTTCTGTGCGTAAGTAGTATTTACACCAGCGCAAATCCAGTATTCAGGCATTGTAGAGGACCCTATACATTATTTGAAAGCGTGTTGGATTTAGCATTTAACGTGTACCAAGTCGGCTTAGTAGATATTCTGTTTGTTTCTTCAGCCGACAACATGAATCCAACAAAGCTCGCTCGAACGCTTTCAAGTGAGCCTTATGAAGGGAACACTAAACATATTATTTTCAAACGGACAAAGTTTAAAGGAAAATATTTATTGTAATGCATCTATTCACAGCCGTCTCTGATTTTGCCATAAAAAAGAATACACATAAAAGTCTTATAAGGGCATTCCCGTGTGCCATAACGAATAAAATGTTGAGTTAAATCATACATGACTAAGTCCACATACGAGCTTTCTTGTCAGAAACCACAAATTTAATTATCTATAAATTAAAATTACTATCATACACGGGTCTACATTCTAAGCAGTCGTGCAGTCATCATCAATGACAGTGTGAAGAGATACATTAATACCATAGTCTACCAGGCCAATTTAGTAGGCACACATTGGCAAATTTCACACACCTTTGAGATTATTATTATGTGAAACTCGCATGAATGTCTAAAGTTGAAAAGAATTAGAAACCAGTGATTTACCAAACTATTGCTAAAATTAGTGTTCAAAGCATCGTGGACCATATAGCCTTAACATGTGGGAATGCGTGTCGACGCGGTTTAAATAGTAAATAGGACTCCCAATTTTATTAAAATATTTAATAGCGACAATATACCAAGTCGTAAGAAATATGAATTAATGACAGTGCTTTTCTTTATAAAATGATATGGTAACGACAAATACGGTTGCTTATTTACATTTGTGTTCAAATGTAGAGTCGCTACAAACCGATAGACAAACCCGATAGAGGATTCGGGATGGATGGATGAACAATATACAGATATTTAAGATCCGTTTCATCGTTGTGTTTCAGTCTTAATGAAACAGAGGTGGACCTAGCTGACCCCGGAAGTATCTTAATGACGTTACTTGTTTTCCCCCTAATGAACCGATGCAGTTACCATATTTCCTATGATTATTCGTTACGTAAATGTGACGCACGCGCTTATAATGAAGATCTTAGGTCAACAAGCTCAACCTTTATCCGATGGTTATTACTTGCCATTAGTTATCTTTTGCGTTGACCAGTAATATTAAGGTCTTGTCAACAAGGACCTTAGATATATATTACTAATGATAAACATAAAATTTTAAACCATTTATTTCTACCTGGCGACTGTGGCATATTTTTCCTTTTCTTTCATGCATAACAAACGAGGCTGATAAACGTGCCGCCGAACGGTATAGGAATCACGCGTGGGTGTATGCGTCCGAGATGTAGTACAAATGCGTTGCAGTTCGAAGTTTTCCGCTAGCCAACACTAAGAACCTTAAACTAAATATTTTTTTTGTCCTAGACGAATATTGAACCTAGGATCTTTAGGTGACTGGGCAGTCACTTTTAACTGAGCTACAAGGACGTGTACCACATTCAGAAGCACACTTGTTACATTTCGGGGTGCGCCAAGCATCTTCGATGCGCACAACATTGTGGCGGCAGCATTTCTCTCGGCACCTGCGGTGTCAGAGTGCAGGTGTGAATGGAAAGCGCATTTCACTGCGCTCGTGACCGGACACTGAGCTCAAGGTTACAGCGCGCACTGCAGGTTGCGAGTCATTTTACAAATAATTGTCTTCAGGCTCATGAAAATGAACATTGAAATTTATAATGAATATGAATTACGATGTAACATTCCGTCATTCGTTATGCATGAAGTGAACCAGCAGAAAAGAGCTAAACTCTGGTTACAAGCTACTGTAGTTTGTCGGCGTGGTCACGTCGTCAAAACGTCGCTGACCAAAGTTTTCTCTTTAAATCTAAAGGATTTTTAATGAGAGGCAGTCTGAATAAAATTCAAGCTGTGGCTTGTTGAGGTTAGAAGACAGCTACGGGCAGGTCCCACTTAACATCGTTCACTGCCTCATACCCGATTGCAATTTCCATACCACAAAACGTATTGAACTCGTCCCCTGCAGTGCGCAGCCACCATCAGCTCGCTGACGGCGGGGTGATGGAGCGATTTATTCGCGAGATGTTGTCAAGGACGAGTCTTTACGAGAAACGGGGAAATGTACGGAGCTCGCGGTGCGCACCGGTGTACTCGGTAGCAGTAAAAGTGAAACACTTCACGGTTTGTAAACGTAAACATAGGTAAGTATCTGCGAAGGATAATTCGTGGTATTATTTATTTAATCCTGCAAAGTTTATATTCTTTTAACTTAAAACCTTAAATCGATCGAACAACTCATAAGTAAACAACTCATAGTATTTCCCTATACTTACTATGGGTTAAAAACGTTCATACCTAGCACCAGCGCGAATATAACACAGAACCCTTTTCGCTGGGTAGATAAAATCTCTAGTGGCTACACTACAAGGATGTCAAAATAAACCATGAAAATCTGTTGAATTGATAATATTAAGGATCGGTCATAGTGTCAATCAGGGAATTCTCATATCAACAATGGACTTTTAAAGTCAAAATCATTCTTGAACATTCAAGTATATTGTAAATACACGTATGCACGACATGTATTGCTTCTTCTACCGCTTCGAAAATATGCTTTAACAACTAGAAGAAACGCCGAAAGTAACTCCTCGGCATATCTTTTAAAACAACACATGGCAATTACAAAGTAAGTTTTAACTTGCGCAGAACTGATTTGAGTACTAGTATTTCCAGGCGTCCCTGTCATTAATATATTCATCTATACTTCAATTCCTACAAGCTATGCTTTAACGCGTCACTTAACAGTTTCAACAGGTAACTCACGTATCAACTATGGAACCTTATTGTAAAAACCAACACCGAGCCCCACAAAAGAACGGTGAACCTTTTGAAGACGTTATGAAGACGTAACCAAATTATGCCTATACCTTGTTTCACCTTGTTGTTAACCCTACAACTCGAAGGATTCCAAAACCAGACGTGATTAAAATAAACGCCCGTCCATCGTCAGTCCACCGCACCGCCACCGGCGAGACGTGAAGGCAAACATCCTCTCTGTATATATTTTCAATAGCTCATACAAAGCAGAGCGGAGGTGTTAAAAAGGGATTTATTTTGTTTATACAATGTGTTTGTGTGTGCGGAACCCTTTAGGGCGTTGTAACAATACCGGAGGGCAAACATTCTCTCGTAATGATCACGTCTGACTGTTTGTCGAGCGTGCGCCGACCGCGACGTGCGGTTGGGATACTAGTGGACAATAAGCTATGCTTGCTGATATTGGTTACATCTTCCTTGTCGTATATTCTGCCATGACCTTCGAAACGCTGCCCTGGGTTCCGCCATGTCCTTTGAACGATAACACCTTCATCAAAATCGAACAATTACTGATGTACGAACATTTCAATCTTGTGCAGTTTTACGTAATATCGTCATCGAAATGAATGTCTATTTCGTTAACAGCGGACTATGCTTCAAGCAGATCATGTTATATTTCAAATCTCATAAAATACCTAAAAGTCGTTAACAAAATTATCAAACAACTATAATATGAAACGACGATTGCCAATTTTGTTATTTGAAAGCATTTTCAGAAATACTATATAATTGTATAAAGTTCCTTAACGAGCACCGTATCAACAGAAATATTTTTTTTTCTCATTTAACTGCAGTTGCATACATTTTCTGAATGTGGTGTCATAATTAGCTAGTGCCGTGTTACATGTTTGCTGTGTTCTTTTCCGATAAAACAATACAGTAATAATCGAGCTGTGTGATGTCCGTTACGCGCCGGTAGCGGCGGTACATCCGGTGCGCAAGGTCGGCCTTCCGGCTTGCAACTGAATTAGTCCGGGATTTACATTGTTTATAAACAATCGTTGAATAGATAGCTTTATGTGATAGCTTAAAAAATTGCTAAATATACAATGATATCATGATACTCCAATATTCCAACCACGAAAATACTCAGAGAAAAAGAAGACATATTTATTTTATTTAAACCAACATAAAAGAGCAATAAAACCTACAAAATGTTTTGTGGTTAGGCTGTTTCTTTATTATTAATGTTTATATGTATATTAATGGAAGTAAAGAAAAAAAAATACATGTAATATTAAGAAAATGTTTACAGGACCCGATATTATATTGTATTATAGTGTGGCTGTTGTAATCATCAATATGTTATACCACAATATAATAAACATGAACCCGTCATCCAAAGCATTATTTTTTTCAGACCTTGTCCCTCAAACATCGCCTTTACATTGCATCACATCACGAAAAACTTTTACACCCACAAATAAATGTTTAGCACTTCAACGTTTACAATTAAAGTCCATTAAAATTACAACAGTGTTTTCATCCCGCCCCCGCAGCGCTATCATTCATCAACGCGTAACAGTTTGTTACCCGTAAACGCTTACAGACTTACAAAATGTATCAAGATAATGTATTATCTCAGAAATTCCTTAAATACCCGCCGCACCGCTACCTGGTGTCAACACCCATCGCATGGAACCGATTACAGATCGCGATTACGATACCAATTCGCTTGCTATCAGTGCAGCTGATGGAAATTTGCAGGATAATTTATGGCGGTTTTAAATTCACTGTTTTAGATAGCGTTGCGCATGAAATTTAAAATTTCCCGCTTAATAGCTGTCGTGTGGGATGTTATCACTGCAATCTCTGAAATTCGAGATGGTAAAATTAAGTAGTGACGTGCAATCATTACAAAAATAATTTATTCCTTTAACTAATTTCGTCTTGAACTTGTATCAGCTCAACAGTCCGTACAAGATGTATATGCAACACTAGCAAACGCCCTCGGTTCGTTTCGGAAAAACTACCTTACGCTTAAAGATAGCATCTGCATTTTTCTGGGCTATTCTTGTTCTGCGAATGAGAAATATTGTATATTAATTGATAAATTTTAAATTTATGGACCGATTGCAATGAAACAAACTCTAATTATTAAGTGATGCGTACTGCAATACAATAGTGAAAACCAGAACAAAATCGGTGAAGCCGTTTCTGGGAGAACGGGAACAAACGCACGAACAAACAGACAAAAATTCTAACATCTATTGTTTTGGGTTCTATTGCATTAATAAAGGCCCCTAATAATGTTTTTTCTCTTATACCGTTCATGTACAGAGAGCGATTAGTTGGAATTTTATCATTAGTATAGATTACGAAACGGTCAATTCCACAGTTGTGCCCTGTAGTACTTAAACATTTTATCAAACACCGGTATCAATTGTCAATAGTGGATATTGTTTGGTATCTATTGCCGCATCACAAAAACGAGATTACAATTTACAATTGTGTCAATGTATAGATTCCGAAAAAAGTATATTCAAACTATTACTCATTCGGAGTAACAATACAAAAGAGGCAACAAAAAGTTGAATGAATCATACAGTGAAATTTGGGCTTCTCAGTATTAGTCAACTAGTAATTTCAATTCTAGTTATTCAGTTTCATTAAACATTTCCTAACGAGCACAGCAATATTAGAACTTACCCAGTAATGGTTTGTTAATCAACACAAAATTATGTACTAACCCCCTCCATCCAATCACGCACTTAGTCGACCCGTCAATCTACGACTAGACACAAGACACCATAAATAAAAGTTATATAATGAACCGCATTGCGTGTACTTAATAAATCACATTCCTGATAGACGTGTTATCGTCAATCGGAACACGTAACATCACTAATTAGCGGCGTAACGGCTTCGAAGTTATCGACTGTCGATAGGCGACACCCGCCCTGTGATGTATCGATACCGCTGATACGTTGTAGGGATATGTTTATCGATTCTGCGAGGTTTAGAAAGCGTTTAGTGTATCATGTTTGCTTTATCACAAAAAGAACCACGCTAACTTCTTCAGCTCCGCAGTTTCGTGAAAAATAAATTTCACAATATTTACTTGTAAGCTGTCACGCAATAGGCGAATGCACCAATGACTCGGATAACTTTGGTATAAGAAATTAGCAATTAGAACATGTAAACCCGATAAAAACCTAACAAAACGAACAATGTAATCTATCATGTGGCTAAAGGAAGAGATAACAGCGTCACGACTTATCGAATATTGTATTTCCGATAAAGAATTATTAGTACAAAGCATTTAAACACCACGGAATATTTCTACAAAAGGTGTAAGTCCACACCGTAATCTATTACCATAATTCCCACATGGTGCCGAATATAAAAAGCTTCAATTGTTTAACGCAAGAGCGAAGAGACATAAGAAGTGGCCGGTCGCTAAATAAAGGCGAGCCGGACGCACCAGCCGCCTAATGCTATATAAGTCGAGATGCGCGGCCCATCTAACGGAGCTCCGTGACCTTCTATTAATTACCGTTCACTCCTCTACCGGCCCTCGGTATTTCTTCCTACGGCGCGACGGCGCTTCCGTAGCAACTCGACTCGGCTTTTTACCGGGATTCCTCTATCGAATCGGAGATGGATGAGAAATCGTTACTCGCGTAAAATCTTAACAACAATGCTGCTTAGGAACTGGATAAACGATCAGGTTATATGAGAAGCTTATGGAATACTAACGTTAATGACGTTTGTAACAAAATACCATCTGATATATAAACAACACTGTAATATCTTTTATTGTGGTAAGTACGAATAGATAAACAATAAATTGAAAGATAACATTAAAAACAGACTCGAAGATACACACCGGAATCATACCACAGTTTCATTGGATTTTACTGCACGCGACTGCTACTATTCAGTTAACACAAATGAGCCATTGAATTACATATTACACGCGGTCAATACAGACCTTGCAGAATCATAAGGGGCTGATTCATGCTAATGACTATTTCGCCGTCACTTGTAAACAATTATTGACACTTTAACAGTTCATTAAGAAATAAATTTTGCGCTCAGCTTAAGCCTGAGTTGGTATAAGTATTTAAAAGGCGCTTGTTTTCGATACACGGCTATCACTTTTTATAATTCTTGCAAATACAGAAATTAATCTCATCCATCAAAAATCCAAAAGCAATATCAAACTTACTGACGATTTACCGCTACCAAAAAACCTTAACGAATCCTCTGTATATTTTAGTGTTTGCAGTAGTCGCGTGGACCCGACCGCTTGTTTTTAGTTCACTAGTATTTATATAACCTTGGGAACAATGGCTGGCCGTGGACACCAATTAGTAGCAGTTAGTACGTCGGAGTAGAACAAGGGTGTTTGAGTTGAAATTAATTGTTCAGGCCATATTGTGCGCTAACGGTGTAGAGGTACGAGATTATGTTAATGCAATTAGCAGAACTAGTTGTGATGGAGATTCAGGTGACGTCAGTAGGCGACGCCTAAACTGTTCATGTCGCGTGCTAGTTGGACATTCGTATGAGGTAATTGAATGTAAATAGCACTATAGCTTTTATTACAATGGTTTCCTCCGACCGCATTTACTGTGACTCACTTAATAAATTAAGTAATTAAACATTAACAAGGGATTATATATCATTTCTTGATTATTCAGACAATTACCTCCTTAATTACTTGGCCAAAGCGAATGGCAAGCGTTTAAATACATCGAAATTGTTACAATAGAACTCAATGTTTTCGTATGAATCAATTTGGACAATATAGTGGATGGTAACAACAATTATGACAGTTATGAAAAATTATTGAATTACAAGCATCAGCAGACACAACCGCGCCATATGGCGGTGTTCACGTTCGCAATAACTGCGCTTACCGCGAACCACTCCGCTAGACTACCGAGAATGATCGTAAAAAACCCATCCGTACAGTTGAACCATTTGAATTTAAATAGCCTGTACCAGGTTCATACATTAAAGATGTAGCCAGGTCGTTAGATGAAAGGGCTGGTGCTGATAAATGTTATAGCCTGACGTGTGACCGGCGTATGGTGTAAGCATTCTCCGCAGAAAGAAATATACTAACTTTGTGAGTGTTGAATATCGATAGAAATCTATTTTTAACCTTCACTGCACCTGAATAAGACTTGTTGTAAACACATTATATCAGGATAACCATATATATCTCTTGCTGTATACATCGCAGACACTACAAGTGTTGTCAACAAACTAAGTTGGTCTAAAGAATCAGCTTTCTTCTAAAATCTATAAATTCAGCTTCAGTTTCGAGGAACCAGACGGGAACGAGAAAATAAAACGGATCTGTCCCGTCTGCGTTCAGTATTGATTGGTGTCATCTAAAGTTAGCTGAAACATAGCGCACGCAGATGTACCTACGAACGCTATCTTCAAGTAATAAGACCTTATGGTCTTCGTCTGCGTTAGGTTAATACAATAATTAAAACGTTAAGAATAACGAATGAAATTATGAATGTTTAAAACTAATAATACATAGCTAAAGTTTCATGAAATACAACGATTTTTTATATTTAACAATTCATTCTTGTGATTACATGATTCGAATCAATTGCTTCATTGAAATCAAAGCGATATTTAATTTTGAAATGTATATTAAAAGTAATGTTTATAACGATGTCATTATCTAGAATGTTCCATATTGATATTTTGGACGTCGTGTTGTTTCGTTCTGTTCTGGTTTTAGTACTGATAAATTAAAATTCCAATATCTTATCACAATTTATGAGTACTGAAGCTATTTTCCTTTATCAAAGTGACTAAAGTAGGTACATAAAATTTTCGATCCCGTTAAATTTATTGTGAATAAATAATATTTTTAACCGGTCGAATACAATTTCATCAGCGCCGTTAAAGTATTTGTGTGCACGTGAAATAATTTGCACGTTTTAAGTGCTGTAATAAAGTTTTGAGGATAGTAATAAAGAGAGCCGCGTTACATACTTAAAAGATTCAAAATAAGCTTAACATCAAAGATTTCGATTCACATACCTACTTTTGACAGTCGCCGAAAAGTTCGTCTTTAAGGACGTGTATTCCAAACGAAAACTTGCTTACATGGTAACCGAAGAATTAGAAAAGCAAGAAAACAGTACGAAACCTAAGATAATTAAATAGATATGTTTATAAATAAGTAACACAATGATTAACTATAGTATTCGACTCAATTTTACAATTACAAACATTTGCACGAATCTTTCATCGAGAAGAGTTCTCTATCCCAGCAATCGCGATGCAATAATACGGAGAATTAATTGAAAATGCAGTATAAAGTCATAAATTTAATAAGACCCATATAATTAATGGTATTTTGAAAGGATATCATTTCAGAATATTCTCGATTGAAAGCTCATTGAAACCTCTAACATCAAAATTAATTGGTTATTTCAGGTTAGTTTAGCGATTTGCTTAGTCGGTACAGTTGTGGTCAAATCTATGGACATTCTTTCTTACTTGGACTATTTTCATTCCGCCAGGTGAATAATTCGAAGCATTGGATATTTGATATCACCGTTGGCAACTTCTCGAACTTTAGCATGGCATCTACGGCTAAGTTGGCAGCATTGAGGATACGCACCCTATTTAAAGCTGCGTGTTTGACAAAGCCAAGCGTCTGGCAGCGCGCGCAGTGTATTTCGGTAAAGAGGTCGCCGGGGTCAACGGCCGGCGTCGCGACGCCTAATAATACGAGGACGCAGGTGCACGCCGCAGATTGATGGTGCGGTTGAAATAGAATGCAAGAGGCAAAAGGCAACAGGACTATAATCAGTTGGACTTTGAAAAATCCGTGAAATTAGATTGACTGTTTTTCATAAATTCCTCCTAAACTGTATAAGGTCGTCGTATTAAGCAAATTTAAAATATCAATACTTATTATTAGCGAACATTTACAATTATATTAGTGTACTTGTTAATTGGTTAATTCCTAAGTAACTTTGTTAAGTCGAATAAAAAAATATATCCGATTTCCACGTCAAACACCCACACACACACCTCAGTAAGAAAATGTTCCGAGTATATCGGAATATGTAATACTTAAATGATTAGTGTCGCGTCTAGCAAAATCTATTTCCAGCTTATAGAAGGCGTATTAAAGTATCAGATATCCGTCATATAGCGCCAACACATGCAGCTCTGTATCTTCCCCGCTGGGCGGGAGGAATCGCGGCGCGCGCCGTCACGCAACCGACAACCATTGACAATAATGTATGTAAAAGCAAATAGATACAGCAATAGTTGTGCCGCACAAACCCGCCGATGTTTCGCTGAGGTATGCGAATGGCCGTCTTTAAATATTGATACAGGAACTCGCAGTTTTCACGCCCGTACGATATTTGATCGGACTAAAAATAAGCGACCGTTTGCGAAGTTGCTTCTTTAGAAGAGTATGTTGGGAATATAACATGTCCGAGTTGAATATCTCAAGCATATTTAATCGGTTTCGGTTATAGGTACCGATATGAATATACTTAAGATACCTAATAGAATTAGATATTTTCGGTTGTGGTACAAGATTTTGCAAAGATGTTTTATGGAAAATTGATATTATTACATCCAAGACACACGCGTAAGTAGCTCGTGTCTCGTTCCAATTCGCACCTAACCGAAATTATTTGAAATATTTATATGGATTGCGGTAACGGTTTTGGATATATTTTTTTTCAGATATCTAATAATTTTGGTCACGGTAAGGACGTGCTACACGATCCTTACTTCGATTACAAGCGCATCATAAATTGTGTTATTTATGCTGCCATGAAAGTTTTTCATATAACGTCATAGTCATCTCAAAGTCATAGGGTCAGATTTTTCTCTCTCCGATAGAAAGGCTAGCTGACAGAAGCATTTTGCTATCCAGAGTGAAATATTTTTTTAAATCGAGAAGAAAACACATCTGTAAGTAACGGCTATCGAACAACCCAACATTTCTTTATACTACTGATAGCACTCATACGTCCTTTATTGAAATATTCTAGATTAACGTTCATTCAGATCAGTCACCTCTTCAAAACTCACATTATCCTGGTATAATGCGTAAGAAGAATTACTTAAAAGTCATACGAGACGACATTTTCATTCATTATTGTTTGTTGACCGGCCCACCCACTGCCGTGTGCACGCAAACTCCTTATTTCTTTCTATATATATATATAAAACTAAAATTAATTAATTAAATTTAATTAATGAATTAATAGTAAAATAAAACACTGTAATAACATCAACAAGTATTCATTACAAGTTTAAAAAAATTTGAACTTCAGTGAATGAATAAAAAGAATTTTATTACCAACTAGCAAACCGCCCTCGTTTCGCTTCAGAAAAACTATACCTTGAACCTGCATTGTTTAAGGTTTTTCTCGTTGGATGAATCAATTTATAACTATTTTATTTATTTACGAATTGCAACGAAACTAATTTTAAATATTGAGTGATGCTTACTGCAATAGATTAGTGAAAACCATAACGAAATCGATTAAGCCATTACTGAGATTAGCACGAACAAGCGCACAGACAAACAGACAAAAATGCAAACAAATACTGTTTTGGGTTTTATTGCGTTAATGAAGGTCCTTAATAATAGTTTTTCTCATATATCCTCATGTTACTTAGAATTTCATTAGATGTATACATTGGGAGAGTGTAATCAAATAGTAGCAATTTAATAAAAAAAAGGATGAACACAGTGCACAGAACTACCTGGAAGTAATCCTGGTAAAACAATGTTGGGTGTTATGATGATGAGAATGATGTAAGTATGGTTCACAGTCAGTTTTAATTAATTATTTAATTGAAATATTATTTTGAATATCCATATATATTTTTATAATATTAATAAGGCATTAGGTAATATTTTTCACAGTAGATGCAGGACAATACACACATCCGAGTACCCGACTCGTAGATCGGTCAAACCGACAGACGCATCTTCTCGTTGCCAAGATGCTACACTATTTCCGATCTCGAATATATCTAACCAACGTTATATCCATTTCGCAGTTACAAAAACATTTCTCTACATCTGAACATTTTTAATCTGGCACAGAAATCTAAATGTCGGCAGCAAAACTTTACGTTTTACGGCCGAACGCCGCATGCGTTGACAAAATCAAAACATTTTAAATAGGACACTCAACTTACCACCGAGTCCGTGCACAGATAAGATCTAGAACGGGATAATACCTACTCGTGGATGGAAACAGTGAAGTGGCAATCGTACGTGAACTCTATATAATTTAAACCATAATCGGAACCGATAATGGACCGATACGCGGGATCGGTAAATGTTACCTCTAGGTACTACTGGTAAATGAGACGAGTACATTCAGGGTGTATTAGTGGTTTAAGGGTACCGGTTTTGTGTAAGGCGCTGGCTGCAGCGGAGCGAGTGAGCGCTAACAACAGAAAAAAAGAGTACAGATGAGTATAATAAAATAATGAAAAAAAAAAAGACTACATTTAATATTTTGAAATAAACAAGCACACTGCGAAGATATGTTAACAAAACAAAGAAAAAATTTTTGTTGCATAAGATGACGAACGCCATACTGATGGTTCTATGAGTAATAATGAACTTTCTTTGTCATCCTTCTATGAAAAATAGACAACACATATTATTTATTCATTTAATACTATTATATGGGTACGGATGTCGATTTTTACAAATTCACATAATTATGTGAAGTATGATAAATATAAATTAGAACTAATTAATTTGAAAGATAAATATTCAAAACAATAATTTAAAACTTGAGCTCAACACTAAACGTCAAACATACTCCTATCTAGACATAGCTCGATAAGACATTAAAAAAATATGAAGTATTTAACCCTTGACGATCGATTTATAAACTAAAAATCTATCTATTTACAAGTGGATACAAGACTTCACTCATTTTGAACAAAAAATAATATAATTGATAAATATCCCCGGCTTTGCTCTCTTTATTCCAATATCAATAAAACTACCAACCTGTAGCAATCGCATTAACGGAAAACAATTTCAAAGTAAATACCTCTGTTTGTTTTACGCATTATTAATATTACTAGCAAGTACGAGTGGCTTAATGTACCTACTTAATATTTAACTATAAATGTTTGCTATTAACTTCGCGGGGCCGTAAAAACCTACGCGTATAATCCGAACTCCACCTTCCTACCTTACAATATGACTTTAAACTTAAAAAAAACTATTGGTTAATTTGGTTGTTAAAAGTTTTATTTGATTTATACCTTAGTTGAGTATTTAAAACATTGACAAAATATATTTATGACAATAAAAAAAATATGTCAACATGTGACAACTAACAACAACTTCAAATAATCTCTCGATCAATCTATTATCTCAGGAAAAAAACACATCTGATTTATGTCACTTCTATTAGTTTTTGTTTCTTTTTTTATCGTAATCGCTGGCAAACGAGCAGGCGGATCACCTGATGGTAAGTGACACCAGAGCATCAACAACGCATTATCGCGATACCGACCGAGATATAGCAGGATATCCGCCTATAACTGGCTCTCCGACAATGCTACCGAAATACATAAAAAAACATTTCGGTTGGTTCTAGAAGGAGGATTACAGTTTACAGATTACAGTTCCTATGCATAACACAGCACGCCCGATCGCTGTGTGATTAGACCGGACGCCACATTTCCCGGCAACCTCTAATATTATTAGCCGTTCGCCAATGCCACGTCGTTTGTTCTGCAATGTGCTCCGCGAGCAGGGGAGGTTGACCTCGACTCAGAAATAACTGGAGCTAGTTACACCTCTAATATATATATTTAGCCGACCCGCTTCTGAGATTTACTTGCGTGTGAACAGCTAAATTGACGGAAACCATCATCCACCAAACATGCCATAGCAACATTTGCTATTAAAATTGATAATAATGTATGTATACCTAGCTATACAGCGACAAATATTTTCATTACTGTATAACAAGATACCATAGGTAATTATGATTACTCCAGCTGATAAGGTCCAGTGCCGGTTTAAAGATAACGACCCCGATGTATGCATGAACGCTAAGCCGCCATGTATATCAATGTCGAAAGAATTGCGTGAGCTATTGTACCAATTAAGTAATGGCTACTAGTAAATTTCAGTGATTCTTATTTACTGTACCTTAAGAGCAGTAATAACTTGAACAGATCATGTCACGTCAACTAGTGCAGCTGTTAAAGCGCCCGACTTAAATCGATAACAATTAGTGAATACATATAAGTCTGTATAAGATTGACATGTGTTATCAGATAACAGTTACGATTTGCGTTACGAACGGAGCAGTAGGTACATTGGATAACATTTTATTAACATTGTATATGAAACAGTGATACTTACAACAACATGATGTCATGTATTTGGCTGTTAAAGGTAGATCATTTATGAAGGGCCCTGAGACTCCGGAATCCACAAGTTACGGGCGAAGAAAAGACATGTTTCAATGACCTGTCACCGGCTTCTGTTGCTGACAGCTTTGTCGTACTGTTGTGCGAATTATTATTATACTGTTATATTATTAACGAAATACATTCAATAAACACTTTTCTAACGAAAAAAAAATGCAAATTCGGTGCAAATTCACAGATATGACATGTCCAGCTTAGTGTAAATGCCCATATCGGTACATCGCTCTTCCATGAAGGAGAGATGACGTTAAAAGAGATGTCTCCGCCACAACCAGCTATCTCCATTTAAGGGAAATACTGCGCCTCAAAATATAGGATCTTTAGGTAGAAAATCTTAAATTTTGTTAGATAATTCTTAATTTTTTTTATCGACTCAAGAAATTCGGCTTTATACATACAATTGCATACCACAATTTAAGGTTTAAACTTTAATTGCAACGTAACTTGCACATACGAGAGCCCGTAGCAAAAGATTGGTGTCCAGCGTTCAGCATTAAAGCAGTCTGCGCTAACGAGCGCGGTGGTCGAATCTATAAATAAGCAAATTTATTACAATACTTTCCCAATGAGCCATTAGTAGAGAAATCTAAAGAATTCCATAAATGTGAATAAACAATGACCACAGACCATTTACGTACAAATTGAAGGCGGGACTGCCGCCCACGCGCCACATGGACTTTCTATAAACTGTGGTTATTTTATTATCACTTTTATTAGCTGCGAAATTCTAAGATAATATTAAACAGTGTGTCTATATCTACAGTACAGATACACTGGGTAAACTATTTTATTCGCGTCGAACGTATCATTTTGCAGTGGTTAAGGTACTCATAGAAATTGAAGTAAATATAAAAAAAAAACTAAGTAAACAAATAATTTAGTGTACAAGGGTTTAAGTGGGTAGCAGGTAGGTAGCAGTGGTAGTATAGGAATAAATTGTAATAGGAACATCCCGCATCCTCCCCAAACAGAGATTAAATATATTTTAACGAGGCCTCCCTTGAATATCAGCAAACCTCCAAAACGGACGAGACTATGGCGTCAGGTTCCTCACAGTGGGTGTCGCTGGTCTGTGTAATACCTGGTTCAATGCTGATGTTGCTCGTGCTGGGGTGATGGTGAAAGTTCTCTTTACACGTCCAGGTAGAAGTTAGTGCTTCAAATTGACCCGTGAAATGTTTTAAAACGTTTTGTTTATGGTATTGGACACCTAATAAGGACCGAGCTCCCTGTTTCCTCGTTGGCCATTGTAGCGCCAGTGATGCCTTTAGCGTTACGGATATCGATGGCCGGTGACCATGTTCCACCGCGTGTCCTGTATATAAAACTTATCAATTGGTAGAGTGCCGTTAGTGTTTCTATCACAGAAATTAGATGTCGATTACGTGCGAGTATCTAAAATATTTTTCATTCATTTATTTCAGTGAACCAACAACAGAACAAACTGGTTAGTGTCTATTTCGCGAGTGTGTTGCGAAATTTAAAACTATTTTATGAATTAAAATTACATTATTAGCCAAATTTTAGTAATTTAGTGAATACAAATTTGATATGAGTACAAAACATATTTTTCTTTGGATCTTAAAAATTATGGTAGAGTTTTTATGGATGTCTCACAGAAACTACTAATATAATATGATTTATGAAATACATTCACACTTCGTTTTGGTTCAGCGATTCAATATTATACATATGCACTTGATATATAGTCTATTCTTCGATAATTTCTCGCCGCATATACCCAAAAAATTACAAAAATCGCACTCTCTATTTATAGTATTAGTACAGGTTTAAATCAGTATTAATTTACTTTGCAACAATCCGCAAGCACAATGTATGATGCTATATACTTCTATACATAAATTATAACTTCTCATACTATTTAATGAACTTTATACCAGCCTTACATTCTAGTAAAAAATTCTATTTATTTCAAAGGTTTAAATGAATAGAGAGGATGTATAAAACTTACGATTGAAATATTTTAACTTTGATACAGCCTTATTACAATTTTTCCTATATAAATCAAATGATCGCGTGCGCGCATAAACATTACTGATTTTTACTATTAGATGCGAGATGATGATTACACATCGCCATGGCTTATTAGAAATTCTAATATTTAGCTTAGAAATGAAATTGAAATGAGAAACCCTGAGGGTCCTTTTCCGTTTATAAATACAGATTATAAAACTAATAGCCGACTCCTGTTTAAGGCATGTGTTTATTACCGCTCATTATGGGGTAATATTTGTAGGGTTGTTAACTTGTACTATACAAACTAGTCTCATAGACAATATATACACTTTGACAGTATCTACGTAAAGAAATACTTGCGGATACGCACTGCAGGTTGTTCAGTTCATTAATGTGAAATAAATGCATACTTAGATTTTTTTTTGTATTTTTTCCCTTTTTGTTCTTAAAATATTGTGTACAGCTAGCAGAGTGTAGTTACCCATAACACAGGGTTATCCTAGTGTGGGAACAATGATGATTATACCTTTTATATGCTTGGTGTTCTAAATAAAGAAAATCTTAATATAATTAAATATTATTTTTATTTAAAAAGCTTTGAATATAATAGTACTTAAACACTAGTTTGTATAATAAAATTATTTAGGCATTACACCTACTCGTTTATTTACTTAGTTGATAAAAATTATCAATGTACAAAATCAACGTGTCATGGGCGCGTCACTTGTAAACTCGTGTTTTGTGTACGCCCATGCATTCCGCAATTCAGGGAACCCCATTGCCAGGAAGTAAGAGTGTAAATGTTTACTTAATTAATAAAAAAAACAAGCCGATTAATATTGTAATACAACATAATTTAGGACCTGTTTCTTCAACACATAGGATCAGCATACTTCATAATTTAACCTTATCATATAATAAGTAAAAAAATATATACTAAAAACTGCCAACCCTATTAACTGCGTATTATTGCGTTTAGAGTGAGCGGCTATGTGCTATAAGAAAGGTATTAATGCATCGTAAATCGTTTCATACATAGAACCATTTAACTGAACTACATAATCCTGAATAATACGCACGTAACGCGTATGTGGAAGGGAAGACGACAAATAATGTCATGGGAACGCATAGAATACTAATTTGAGTGAGTATGATTTTAGTACATTATTGCGTGCATTGACATTCTTGTATGTGCATACAGTTACATCGAAGGAATAGAAATGCCGGTGTTGTTACATCGTTGTGGTATTTGGATATTAGTCTCTTCTGGATCTACATAGATGTGTTCGTTTAAGATTCTGGAGCCTTGCACCCACCAGGTAGGTACCGAAGAGGACTTTAGGATAGAACTAACATGACATCCAAAGTCCGCTAAAATAAAAATAAAAAATATGCAACGACAGCAAACTGCTGAAATTTCGATAAAATCGCAACTGTAATCGATTCACCAAATCAATTCGTATGCGTATTCTAATACCACGCTGAGGCGAAAACACATTCGGTTAGTGAAGCAATATTTATATCCCGAGTACCATTCGAATCGATTAAGCGTCATTATAAAAATCGACTCGACTCCCACTGTCCACGAACGTTCCGATACCATGCCTTGCTCGAAGCTAATAATGTTCGAAGGCGATGACAACACCCGCATTAGAGATGATTGGTTGCCAGCTGGGTAGTCGGTAAGTAGGTGTAGATAGTTAATATCACAACGGAATGGCTCGTAACTGCTTTATGGAAATATGATAGCGTCTGTACACCACGCGTCCAGTCGAGTGCCACCAGGATATATCATTGATGCATCCAAACAAAATTATTTCAATGGTGTTATTTCCACGGTAGGTATTGATACATTTTCACAGGTACTCCTCGAGAGGGTTAACTACAACGTAATCGATTATTAGTTTCACATTAAATGAAATGTAAAAAATAATGTAAAACATTTTTGATACAAACATACGCACACCTCTTCTATATAGTATAGATATGTTAATTTAATATACATTACATTAACATAATCAACTCGCATGCTGCTGGGAAATAATAATAAATTAACATAATTGAAAACTTTTAAAGTTTATTTACAACAAACTGCAAATGGGAATTATCACGTCGATAAATTAACGTATAATATTACATAGTGGGTAGGGTGAGGTCGTATCTCGAGATATCATTCCATTCAAGAAAAATTCCATTTCCATTTCGGTAGGAGCTTATAGTTATAATATACAGCCTACTAGAGACGAGTAGCCAACATAAATGTTATATTTGTGTAACAAATTATTAACTCTGAAGTTTGAAATTTAAAAAATAAAACTTTAAATTTTAATATATTTCAAATTAAACTCCTTAAAAACGGAAAATTAATCAATATTAAATCTGTAAAGATAACGACAAAAAATCATTCGCCATACGTATTTGAAATGGTTTTAACAATATTTACTATTTTGTTAACTTCGGTTAGACAGACTAATAAACTAACCCGTATTTCACCATATTATATTCAGATATATCGGACCAATTATTTATTTAAGAAGAGACTGTTGAAACTCCGCAGAAGTTGTTACAATTAATTTTGATACATCTTGTTACAAATATACAACGCACAACTGCAGTATGAAGGCAATCATAAAAATAACAGTTTAAATTTTATCATCTCAATAAACTCACATCGAAGCTACCGTGCGTCATATTCTTATTTGCAGTCTCCAGGATCAGGAGGAGGAAAAAAATTATGAACTTGGCTATTTATTTATAACCAGTTATTGAGTAAACATGTGATATTAACGACACCCGATGATCACTGATGAGTTATCGGCCAGGAAATGAGAAGAAGTTAAGAAAGAAAGTAAATACGAACAATCCTTCAGCGGTTGACTCAAGCAGGGGGGTGGTAGCTAGTCAGGCAGGCTTTGTGGAAAAATAATAATACCAGTAATTATATTAACGACCAATAATAATTCTGATAATACAAATCTTACGCGAAGCCGTACCACCAAGTAAGCTGGCTTCTGTCGCCTCTAATAAAGGACAAAGGTCGATAGATAGATAATAAGAAAGATCATCACTCGTTTCAGCTGATCAGTTGTTTTCTTTTTGTAGTATACTGCTGTATATTCTCAGAACAAGGTTTGTAATAAATAATATTTTTTAGCATATCTACTGGTAACATTTAAAATTTGAATGGTATTTTTGTATGATAACCTTAATAAAAAAGTGACTTTCAGTTTGACAGTGCTGTTCAAAACAAGATTCAATTGCCTTGGCTCAAGGACCTGACTGACAGACAACGTACCCCCTGAACTAATTTAATGTAAACACTTTTTTTTGAGGCGGGTCACCACTATCAGGAGATTAAAATCACTATGTTACTAATTCACAGAATTAAAAAACTGTCCTCTAGGGTCATGAAATGGGATGAACATGGATCGATATAATAACTGTTAAAAATTAGTTACAATTGCGGTCCTATGTAAACAGGTTAATCATCCTGAAGCCGCGTCACTAGTTACCATGCAACCCGGGTGACGCGACCGCATATATTTCCGAACGATCAAATAGACAGTAAGAACACAAAGCTCCATCTGGCCACCACGAGCCGACTGAGACAATCATGATTTTTAATTTCCGCACGCGCCCGACTCCCACCTGAGTCGCACAACGTAGATTACTCATTTTTAATTAAAAACCCCGTACCTTAGCGGTCGCAGTAATGAAACCTTAGCATTCTAGATTAATGAACCATCAATTATACAATCGTATTTTATTCAAAAGCCTATTAAACCCACCACTTCGACTTTCAAAATACATCGAGAGAAATGAACGCCGATTAACAGATACGGTGCGATAGATATTTTAATGGTGAAGCGAATATAACAACTTTTTATCGGAGAGGCTCGTCGGGTCAAAATACGAGTTACGGTATTAAACTGTTAAAGTTAAGGAATTAAGTAATCGTAAACGCTTGTAGTTGGCGTGTTCGGTCAGATTGTGCCCCAAATAGCTGATAACGACGCGCCGTCGTTATTAAATACGCTCGTAGCCATCCAAAGTAGCATAAAACCATAAAAATACAGCGTAACGACGTTGAAAGTGAACGTAGACGCACCTGTGACGGTGAGCACGGCGCGATCGACGGTCGACGGTCGGCGGTCGGCGGGCGCCGGTCGACTCTTCAACGGGTCACTATGACGGCGCGGCAGTTCCGTTACCTTTTATGCCACGAACATAAACTTAAAAACAACTTAAAATCTGATCAGTAAATAGGCATTTGACATATACGTACAACCCAAACCCTCGTTTCTCTATACGCGAGCAGCTTGCAGTTGCGAGCAGACGCGTAATACGACGATTCATATCCAAAAAAGCCGCGCCGATAACTATAATTTTAACACATCATTGCTTCATGGCTATGTTCAAATTCAAAGTGTATAAACAAAAATTAGGTTCTATAATGTCCTACTTTACTTCCCGTTAGTCCTTTCTAACATAATTATCGTGATACACTTCACGAGTTCTGCAGCAATCTCATTTAGCTTAGGTACGGCAACGGTTGCTCAACGCATCCAAATTCGGCGTGCCGCCGGTTGTTACCTTCGAGTATCTTGACTCATCTCTGGTTGCTTTCCGATTCCAAACTCGCCAACGGACAGGACAATACCCTGCGAAAAACGATTTACACACGGGATGCAAGCAAAAAAATGCCTTCACCGTTGCACGCACATGATTGAGTAATAATGTTTTATGTATGAATTATTTACGATGTGGTAATTTTTTGCGGGTTCTGGATGTTCACTGCCGACCTGACTACGATGATATGCGCGTGTTACAGAGAACACCCATATCTCCATGTATAGCCAACACGGACGAACTGCGGAATGTTTCGTGAGGATCATTAACATAGGACAGCCGGGTCGTAAAAAGCAGACCTCGCCATAAATTTAGATTATTCCGGACGCCGACGTCAGAACGACGAACTTAAGAATGGAAATTTTGTAAGTTACAATAAGTAAGCCGCATTAAACCGGCTGAATGTCGGAAAGCAAAAACTTAAGACTTTTCTTTACTATATGAATATTAAAGAAAATTCTATGGACACCTTTAATGTACATGTTGAAATTAATTAACGATTCACATTATTGCAAATTGCAAGTGACTTCATAAATTCTAACCGTGGACAGCTTAAAATTGTACAAAGTTCTTACATAAAATAAGAAACCACATAAATAACATTTTAATGTCACAGGTAAATTTAGATAACACGATAATGTGAAGTTTTAGATGTTTTTAGTTACTTCGACAAAAGTAAGTGTAATGACACTAATTAAAATATTTACCCGAGTAATTTGACACTTGTTAAGCAATGAACCTTGAACCATGTTTAACTAGTCCCACCATATGAACGCTTCAATTGCGGAAATATATTATTCCAATAAATTTGACAAAGTAGACAAACTATAGAAAACTTTATTTGAAAAAATACATACACATATGTATATTATATTTACCGACAGACGTCGAGGTCCGATCGTAGGTTTGACTGTATTGTGAAAGTATCGATCATTTAATTAAATACTGATATTTCATGAAATTTGTAACAACCCTTCGAGAATATCGTTAAATAACTACTGTTTAGCGATTTTATGAACATCATGAAATTTAATTTGGTGTACATTCTAACTCAACCTAACCTAACTCTGTTCTTTATAAACGTTGCATTATAACTTCTTACGAAATGAAACCAATATGCCTGGATTTCATAACATTTGTATTTACAACTGTCAATGTTATGTAAGAACAAGACTGAACTATTTCAATGATATAATCAAAAGATGTTGACAAAATAGTTAAATTTTAGATACTGTGGCTTAACAATATTATCCAACGACAACTGGTCAATTCATGCATTTCATTAAATAATTTCATGATATTATTTTAATCAGCTGCCTCGATGTATTGTGCTAACGCTCAACGGCTCGATAAATCGGTGATGTATGGATTAACAAAACGCTACTCCATTCCACGATAGGAACATCGTAGTGTCCTCTCAGCAACCATGGCACATTGACCCAGTCACTGCATTAAATGACCGTCTTAAGTTGTCCGTGTGGCGTGTGGTGTAGATGTTATCTTAGCCTCGAACCGGCTTAAAATTCAATGAAGAAAAACAACCATAGACAAAGTGGTTTTGACCACAGTTAGCATTTTCTCACGTTTCAGTTTCTGTCGCTCACTTTTTTATTTTTAATATGACTGCTCTACTTAATAATATCTCATGGTGAACTACCACTAGCCGTTCTGAGTGGCCGCCGCTAAATATCTAGAACAAGTGCCTCGTCGGCGGGAAACTTGACGTCGTGTTGTGCTCGTGCGTGAATTCGAGTCGCTTTGTTTAGTCTCGGCCCGTTTGAGGCTAAAAAAGGAAACGACGAGAGTTTACAGTCCCCAGTCTCTCCAGGCGGTTCGCCTTAAAATTAAAATTGTATGTTGTATGTTGAACTACCCGCTTCGAAAAAAAAATACACCGAACAAACATTTATTTTAATTATTAACAACTTAAACAACGTCCGTTGAAGGTGAAAACCATTATTTTGTTCATATGTCATATTTAATTTGATAAAATAAATATATACCATACTTATATGATACAATTGACACGACACCGTAATACTTTACCGTCATCAAAATTGCTCATTAGTTAAATGACGTTTAGAATTATCATTTAATATATGAAATGAATGACATATCATTAAATACGCAGTCGATAACGTTTTACAGTGTCATCACGGCGCGAAGTATATAAATAACGTAAACAAATTATCGTTTGAAATACGACTTGTTTTAATTTTAAATTGCACGAACTTACTATGAATGTTTTACGGTTTAACACCGATAACAATCGGCCGATCCGACGTTACACAATGCCTACTGAATGCGTAATGGATTTACACAATTTAATTTGTGAATACTATTTAGTGGTCAACGCGACGGCCTGCGCCTCCGAGATCATCAGCGAACTCGTTCTCGAGTTTTATTTTAGAAACACATTATTATTAACAAGAATTAAAAGGCTTTTTCGTGCAAAATTATTCTTTGACAATATAAACGATGCTATCTATACTAAGTGTAAGTCTAAGTCTCTTGAGATTTTCGTGTATGTATAGAGATAACTCAAAAGCGACTTGACCGATCTTAATGAAAATTGGTATGCAGTAGGAACACGTGATTGTGCAGATGATAGGCTATACAAAATGTGAGCTAACCTAACGATGTCTAATCATGGCAAGAAACGTGATGGTTTTTAATAATCATGCATATAATAAAATATAAAATACAGTTAAGAGTCAAACCCGAACAACGTCGAACGGGGCCGGTAGTTGCAATATAAATTTTACAAACTGAAATTTTACGTTTTCTGAAAACTAACTATCTTCACTTTATTTTTATTTTTTTAACTATACTATATTTTTAACTATTTTTTTTTATTTTCAAAAATCTTGTCTTTCTTAAAACATTTAAAATCATCCACTAAAGTTTGACTAAAGAGATTAGTGTGCTTGCGAGTGATCGGACATTTGGATGTTTCTAAGAAACATGACATCGATGCATTCAAGGAACGCGCTGGCGGATTAAATTGCAGAGTGGCTTTGATAATTGAGTAATAAAGACATTTTGAGATAGTAGCCCACGGTGAGACCTTGAGACACTTCCGCTGTCTCTACCTACATTTGTACTTTAGACAACACAATAACAATGCCTTTATACTTTAACTTTCATTCACAACATTCAGCTATCAAATATTTAGGACGGCCTCTTTATTTAATTTGGTTAAAAGTCAACACTACATCGATTTTTGCGTCATTCTTACTTTTTAATAATCGTGAACATTATTTTTATTTTATATGTGCGAGAGTATCGCGTTACATATCATATTATTGTCAACCGCAAGTGATTTAAATCAGGCCGTTAAGTGCTACCGATAGTCCGAAAGATAGGATGCTCTTGGGTTCCAAATCCTGGACATAGCACGGTAAAATTATCGAGTCTTCTAACAGCCAACTGTTTAGTTTTCTCTTAGAAACTACTGCGGTACATTCGGAAAAATAAGTACCTCTATGACCTCTGTCTCATTTTACAATAAATAAATAAATACATGTTTAACGTAATTGAATTATTTAAATTAAAATTATCTCATTAATTCATGTCCAGTTATAATTTATGTTGCTTGGAAAAGTAATTGAGGTGTAAATCGTAATAAACGAACGATAAAATAAAGTTAAATCTGACCATTAATTGAATACCACGCTTCGGGAAATCGGCGGACGATCAGTAATCGGACTACACGCACATTATGTATAATATATATAAAAGAAAGAAATTATATAAAAAAATATATTGCTATTAAATATATAATACAAACAGAGAAGTCTAAATTTGCTTGTTTTTTATCATACTGAAAAACACCGCTCTATCAATCGATACTCAGCCGCTGAAAGTTTAGAAATGACTAAGCGTCTGCTAAATTAGGTACATTCGATTTGATAACGTCAATTCATCCAAAATAATAAGCAAAGGAGGCACCACCTGTGCAATTTCGGCAGAATGATCTTAGTCACGAATTTCATTGCATCATATTACCTTGTTTAACAGTAACAGTAGTGAACTTTCCAAGCAGGCGTAACGCGGGGCAACGGTGTATTAGCGCAGTTAAAAATTAAGCTTATCGGTAAAAAATCGCTTCAGATACGGAGTTTACTCTTTACAACTTACTTTCAATCGTTGAACGACCTACGAAAGACTAAGTGGATCCTTACTCCTAATCTAATTTTTAATACGAAACTGCTAGTTGTTTTAGCTACACTAAATCAACTAACTAGAAAGTGGTCAGTGCCACGTATATATAGTTTAATCAAATTCTGTAAACCATTAAATGGTTTACTACAGATCTATTGCTACTCATGAGAATTAAGAACGAAGATCTCATTGGAAAACACTACGACATTGGAACTGTCCGATCCAAACACATGTTTGCTGGCATCTTCTTTAAAAACAGTTACTAGATATACATATTATGTATCTGTAACACTATTAAAAATAATAATGTACTCGACCTCACTAAGACGCGATGGTTGCTATAATAACATTCGAAGCCAACGTCAGACCGCATTAACTCACCTGAAAAAGAGGAAAAAGTCAAATTAATTAAATGAATCGAGAGCTCGCTCGTATAAAATCGATTTTTATTGGGCGCAGTAAAGGAGACTAATGTTCCCGCAATTTATTTACGTCCGTAATTTTTTAAGTGATCACAGATTTACAGGACCTTGGTTTCCCGTTAAGTTACCTTTTAAAGCGTAATGAGTTTCGGGTTTATTGATTTCCGTCGAAAATTAATTATAAACATCGCTTAATGTAAATTTTGATGGAACACTTACGATTTGTTGGGATGAAATCACCGTCTAACCTTGAGGTAAGACTAATTATAACTTCGAGGGTAAGAACGGTCGAAGGGAAAGCATCGTTGCGAATACTGTACTAATGTTCGTAGATACGGAAGTAAAAACCAAGGATATGCATCTAGACTATCAGTCTATCTATATAGGACGACCAATGCTACCCGCGGTCTACGCTATTCTACTGACTGACTCTGTTAAGAACACCCAACCCAAT
This sequence comes from Agathymus mariae mariae, assembly GCA_018251895.1. Lineage (NCBI taxonomy): Eukaryota > Metazoa > Arthropoda > Insecta > Lepidoptera > Hesperiidae > Agathymus > Agathymus mariae. Next base: position 26,155 of record DWPT01000150.1, read on the forward strand.
TCAACTCGGAGCGATGCGAAATTCGGTTCTACCAGTTGTGGTGAAAATCGCAAACGATATGTAGACTGGTAGGATTTAGTTTAACAAGGTTTAAAAATATTACCATTCGTAACATGTCACGGGATATCCGTCAAAAACACGCAACGAAACATTCTCTTGTATAAGCTACATTAGCGTGGCGATTAGCAACAACTATAAAAAAAATACCTATTACAATACACTGTTTTGAAACGCGCTATCGCCATTCGATAGATAGATAGATTGGTTCATTGCGCTATCCGTTGAATCCGTCACTACTCACGTCTATTCTGGTAACTAGGATGTGATCAGCGGCAACGCTTGCGCAATCTTGTGTGTGCGGAAAACTCGCACATTATATCATCTCTGTCATCATATAACATTGTGTGTACACGTAGGAACTATATTACAGGAAATAACGCATAATGCCTACCGATTGATCGAATATGAAATTGGTGCGATAAGCCCTGAAATTAAAATGGGAATTAACGAACGTCCAAAACATCTTCGTAGGCTCGAACAAAGTGTGAGGATTCACGGAGCATTCTTGTGATGGTGTAACAAATATTTATAATCCACGAGTAAGCTGTAATGCTTATAGTTATAGTACTATGCCTCCAGATGCTACCCGCGTACAGTAGAAACATGCACACGCCAGCACTCGCAATACAGCCTACATTATGCATCCAATATCGTCTGGGTCGTCATCACAATCCATTATTGTCTTCGGGTCCGGTCTCAGGGTGAAGAGAGTTAAAATCATAGGCCGTGACACTTTCATAAGATACTATAAGATATTTAAAAACCCGTATACGTAGAGGTTTCCTCACGACGGTTACCCAAGTAAAACGCCGTGTGTTCCCTAAGAAGCGTAGTTGTTTAATTTAAAACATTACGCATAATATACAATAATTATGATTCAAGTCAAGGTTTCTCGTGCGAATAGCCAATAATAAAATCACAAACCCATAACTGCCGTTGTAATAGTATACTATCAAGTATAAAAATTGATTGATTCGATGATTTCACGCGACATCAATTTCGCAGACGTGCTTGATCAAGTCTCCAAGGATGGCATTTACTTTCCAAACGGTTAATTTATTGAATCGTTTCAAAACTCTATTCTGTACTGGTCGTTTGTTAATGTCGTTGGCGGGTTACATGGGTATAGATTGCGCGTGGGCGTCGAGGTCGCACGTACGCTCCGTCCGAACAATCAATGGAAAGCGAATTAATTTTCCAGTAGGGCCCCCGTAACGGTTCCCGTGTTTTTGTATTTAAAACTAGTTGTAATAACATAGGCCATCTAACGAAATATAAACAAGACTACTGCCATACCACATTGTGACCGTGCCTGACTGACTGAATTCTCGCTTAAAACAACGTCGAGACATTAAAAAATATTACGGACATTTTCATTTAAATGTTCTATCATAATTGAGTACATATTATTTGGAAGGATATGGTTAAAGGTACTTTGAGAGTCTTCTAGTGGCGAGCGAATACGCTTTTATAAGTTAGTGCGTTGAACACCATAGACTTTATCACCACTTACCGTCAAGTGGGATTATTGTCAAGTATTAACTTATTCAAAAAAACGGATACGCGTCACGGTTTTGACTATTAAAATTCTTGTAAAAATAGTTTTGAACACTTAGCAAACGCTAATTGTTTATTGTACGAAAAACATACCAAAACAATCCACATATAGTTAACTCGTGGTAACTAGTGTAACAACTACCCTCGTTATCTATGTCGTACGTCTGACTCATCGATTCCGCCGGTGCATCGCGATCCGATTATTACAGAAACGTAACGTTTACGAATGTACAAGGAATCGGATGTTTGTTTAATGAATATGTATAGATTATTATAGTTCACCGGCTAGTACAATGAATACGGTCGCAGCGCACAGCTCGCTTGTCGGACCACGCTGTAGCATTGTTCGGCGCAAGTAGGTGTCACGTTCTTACGCGTTTATTTATAAATGTAAAGAGTATGTCGAAACAATATTGTTCGCTTGCACTCAATACCAATAACGTTATCTGCTAGGTTAAACAAGTTACTAATTATTATGGAGAGACTTTCGAGTACCTGCAGTTTGAACATAATGTTTTTATTGTTCTTTTTTCACCGTGATAATTTTTACTTTTTCATTTTCTATCTTCTACTTGATTGTACCTCTCCATACTTTCTTCTTTTAGCTGTGTCCTCTAACCAAAGGTTGTCTAGAAGAGATCGCTCTATAACGATAAGACCTCTTGTTTATTTACATATTATGAGCTGATCTATTTTATTTACGACTTGTCATTGTTATAGGGTACAATTTACAGTATTCTATTCTATACCATTATTGTTTAGTTTGAAGCGCTTATAATTCTATCCTTGCTGCCTATTATGATAAATTGATTGAGTTAAATAACGTAAAACTTGACTAGGCAGATGCGAGTATTTCTTGAGGTAAAATTTCATGAGCGCATTCATGTTTAGGCAGCCACGTCAAGCAGTTAATCTTGAATATTCTGCCTCATCTCTTCGGCTGAGCTAAGAATTTCCGACAGTCGAATTAGTTAACAACTGTAATTGCATACACTTCAACGACCCACACTGTGGGCGAGAGGTCGAAGCACATTCGCTACACTATGTTAACTTACCGTGGTGAAGATTTTTTTCTACGATATTTACCTACACTTTTGTAACTAAGGGAGTCACCGACTTTTCGATCAACAGGAAACAAACCCGTGAATCAGACTACCAGAATCCGGTTTACGAAATTATGAGTATTTTAAAATCCTACAGATTTTATTATCTAATATTGTATTCACCTACCACATTGTACCCACCAACCAGGATTAAGTACTGCCATAAAGTTCAAAAAACACTTTTTATACATAAATGTAATTTTATATTCCGCCCAAATTCATGAAATTGAGTTTAAACAAAATACTATCTAAACTAAATCACAAATATATAGATGACCACGACACAACCTACCTACGATAACATAGGTCCCAATAACAATTTAGAAAAGCTTTATTACCATGGACGTAAGACCGCAGAATAGATAATAGGAATAACTTCCGACGCCGGCGATACGTCCTTATTGATCTAAAAGCAAATCAGTTTACGACGCAGCGCGTTGTTCCCTTGCTTATCACGGTGAGGGCGTCCAATTAAAAGAGTATTTGAATACCAAAGGAACGCGATCCCTCATGTCGGTGGACCGAAATATCTATACGTAGGTATCGCATCGATAACGGAACGACTTAATTAGGAAAGCATAGGTATCGGTGGAAATAACGCTTATTATCAGATAATTAGGTGGGAAAAAATCGTTTTATGTGGACTTGGAGTGATCTGTACGACCGCGTGACGCGATAACGACGCCGTCGCGAACGTTTGTAACACTGAGTTCAGGCCCTGTCAGGGGCGTGCGCTCCTTGTAGGCAGAAATGCAGTGCTTTACTTGCCATTCAGTGAATGGCATTCACAGATATTTT
>DWPT01000151.1:0-29570 GCA_018251895.1 Agathymus mariae mariae
ACCATCTTATGACTTCATCACCACTTTCCATCAAGTGGGATTGTTGTCAAGTATTAACTTATTCTATGTAAAAAAAATATATATATATATTTAATATATTACTCTTACAGGTACTTAGGCACAGACACTCAGCTTTTCCTGATCACTATGGTGGTAATGCTGGTGATCTGGAAGTGGCCGAGGTCCGGCGTGCCTCTATTATCCAGTGTGATGATAGCCAGCCTACTAATTCCGTTCTTGCAGAGCTACTTCATGGACCTTATGCCGATAAGAGTCAGTATATTTCCAGAGTAAGTGAACTTTTATATCATTACTACTGGCCCACTCGGAACTCGTTAGTGATTATTCATTTTTTTTTTCTTTTTTTAACTTTTTTAGGACTAGCAAGCGCCCGCGACTTCGTACTTCAATAGTTTCAAGTTTTGTTTTAATATAATTCACCATCGCAAAATTTATTTCACCTGTAATTTTTATTTTTCCAACAATATTCCAAAACTCAAGAATCTTTATATGTTACAAATAAACGACAATCGAATAAAAACAAAATTACATAACCTATGAATATTAATAAAAATTAAAACGAATTAAGTAAACATTTACATAACCTATAAATATAGAAAACCATAGTACCTTATAGGGCTCACATACTTTTACAAAAAAAAATATATAGTTGCCGAAGAAATACGAAAATAATGATTTAATTTTTTGCTGATAACCTACCGATATCATGTAATCTACCGATAGTATATTATCATTTGCACGGACACATGTTCTTCTAACTTTCATCAAAATTGGTCATAACGTTTTTGACTTATTAAATTTGGAAAATGCTAGAATTTGGGTCAGTGACTTATTTATCACAAAATATGATAGTAAAGTTAAATGTACTGACAGAGAGTACTAATTTAAATAGCAGTATAGATATATAACCTTTATTTTCAGATCCATCAGAGACATATTCGGATACAATGACACGTTCTATCACGCGTACGTCTCGGCGCAAGGCAATTGGGCGGGCTACCACCTCGGCGTGTTGACCGCGTGGTTCTATCATAAGGCGCAGAGTGAAAAGTGGAACTTGAGGGATTCTATGGTGAGTTGCGAAGGGATTGCTGTTGTGAACTGTGGGACTATTTCTAAAGTCCACTCACTCTAAAAGCTTCACCGATACTTTGATGACCGAGAATTAAGCTAAGATTTATATTACTTTCTGCGATACTGCATACTAAGCGCATTATCGCGAGTGTTTCTAGAAGTAGGTTGACAACTAGCCAGGCAGATAAAGAACCTGGTAATCGAGTGCCTTGTATTTGATAAAAGACCATGGTTTGATATTTTATGTACCAGCGTGTTTTTATTAATTAGAACAGCATTAATCTATTCACTTGCTTCCGTAAAGGTACCTGCGTCTCTCTGAGGTCTATATAATACTGTCAAAGGTGTATAAATCTACCACTTCGCATTTTGCCAGGGTGGTAATATAGAGCCTTAACCTGTTTCATTCTAAATTAAGACCTGAACCTCACTTCTAGGTTTGAAAGTTATGAGTTCTACTGATGACGATGATTTTAAACGAACTTCATGAGAGGACCATACTATTTTCAATTCCAGCTGCTGAAACTTCTCTTCATCATCTCCATTCCTGTAGCGTTTGGCACTGTGCTCATGGGCTGGGATCTACACCATCGTGAAGCTTCGGCTTTCGAGTCTGCTATATTTAACACTCTCAACCAAAACTTCTTTGCTCTGGCCATCTGCGTCTTTGTCATTGGCTACTTCTATAAGTGTAATAGTAAGTATTACTATTTTTTGTAGTGCGTTATTTTGATTTTTTAGTTTTCGATTTTTTATTATGTCTTGGCCTACAGTAAAAGACGGTCAGTGAAGAATATAGATAGAAGTTAAACTTTCGATTCGGTAAGATTTGATTAAAAATGGATACAGGTATATATATTATTATTTCTTTTTTTCATTCAAATCTTATCATAACATCTCCTTTTTCTCTTCATCAAATTATGTATAAACGCTGATTCTTAAGAATATGAAATTATTTGGGCTACATTTTATGTTCTGTAATTTATTAACTATGCAGTGGCAAGTACCGGTCTTTTCTCACAACTACTGAAGTTTGGAAAATTTCGCAACATGACCAAGTTATAAATCAGAACTATCATCCGAAGTACCAGTAATTTTATTCAGTCTACGCATAACTTTGCTTAACTTATAGAAGCTTAAAGTCGTAGGTATCTAGTATTTTTCTCAGTTTAATAAACTCCTATGCGGCACCGGTAGGAGTCATTTGGAATACCTTCGATTCACGCCGCTAAGATAAGGGGATTAACCGGAATCCAATACAAATATAAAACGAGAAGACGAGAATGTTCAAGTCCGTTCTGTATTACGACCAGTTTAATGTACTTTTCTTTATCAAGTTGAAAATCGCATACAAAGGTCTAAGGTGAAATTTGTGCGTTAAAGCGCGTTACGTATTTAGGTTCTTCGTAAAGATTCCATATTCAAATTCACATAAAATTTGCAGTAATGAAATATAAGAATCTATTTGGGCAGTATGCTATTGCCGTTAGGAATCTAGTAGCATTAATTATGTTTTACGTAAAAGCTGGCAAGTGATCTGACGAACCAATTAAAAGTAAGTGTTCACTGCCGTGCTTGAATATCTCTGATGAAGGAACGGGGTTTTCCATTATTCGATGGTAAATTATATATCTATATAAATTATACTACTATATAAATTATCTTACGATAATTTTCAAGGGACTGTCTACACATAACTCCGCCTGTTTTTTTGTATCTTTCATGTAGCTACAATCGCTCTCGGACATAATGATTGATACATTTGCTTGATATATACAGCTCTGTCTAAGAAGACAATTTAAAAAATGGAATTGGGTCTCTTAACATAGATAAACAATACTCTTACAATACAATAATCTTAGGAATGATCAAGTTAAGGCATGATAATGAGTGTTCATATTAAGACATATTAATGAGTGTTAATTTTAGGGAACATTACCAGTTGAATCTTGTTTATGGAAAAAAATTAAATATAAATTATCATTATTCTTACAGGGATATATGTAGGATCTGTAGAGTGGGGTCCACTACAACCTCTGGGCCGGATGTCCTATTGCGCCATGCTTGTTCACGCCACAGTACTGCGAACTTACGGAGGCCAGATGCGAAGGTCTTTTTATGCTACGGATTATACTGCAGTGAGTATCGACAATTTATAGAAACATTGCATTGTAATTTTTGAATGAACTCCCTACTGATGTATTCGCGGAGCGTTATGACGTGGAATACTTCATAACAAATTGTTTCATTGCTGAATGCTGTGGTGTTCCAACATAAAGGATGGTAATAACTTACTATAGATAGCCTACCTGCTTTTTATTAACCAATGTCTTTGTGCGGTTCACCTAGAGACTTATTGATTCTGTTATGAAAAAAATCCTTGAGTGATGGGGATTTTGATGAGTGTTGGGTCTAGAGACACCTACAAAAGAAGTCTTCAGAAGTACTAATAAATGTTGGAGGCGTATAGAGTTCTACCCATCCTTGAATCCAAGGAGATCTTTCCTGCATCTTCACTCGACTACAAACGGAGCAATGGCGTATGATTCCTTTAGTGGTAGTGTATGCAGGCTCTATACCACCTAGTTTAAACCTGGTGATACTTGTGGAGATTTCATCTTTGACATCGTCCTATTTATGGATGGGTGGTGGTGATCATTGACCACCATGTGATCCGCTTGTTCATTTGACAAAAAATTACAGTTAAACAAATAAATTAGCTACCAGACTGTGTACCAATACGTACGCTAACACCATGGTGGTGCTCAAGGTCTCCTTAATAAAGACCCAAAAGTGGAATACTAATCACTTTGAAGCTAATGAAACATTCTTTCCGAAAATATTTTATTTTCCACAGTTGAATTTATTTTATTAAAGAACGCAACATTAAATTGAATCGTTTAGAAAATATTACTTTCAAGGATTTTTGTTGGATTGTACAAGGAAATAAGTCAATCCTCTTATTACAGATATGCATTCTCTATTCCATTTCTTGATAATCGGAAGTTTATGCATTTTCGTAATAAATTTTATATCCTCAATATACATAGAATAGGGAATATGCTTAATCGAAAATCTTATGTTTCAAACTCAAAATCATTTTCAGATAAGAAAAAAAAAACAATAGTTGTATGCCACGTTTTGTAAAGGACGAATCTTATAATTTTGAAATTAAAATGAAATTAGAAAATTTGCAATGGTACTAATCTTGGGATGTAAGGGGCTCAATTCTTGCTCGAGTCCAAATTAACCTCGCCCGCTTAACAACGGACGAGTCTCTTCTGTTGGAGGTCGCTATGCTCACACCCAACTTAATTAATCCCGAAAGTACTTGCATGGTGATACGGTGTTTTGACTGATTAGATTTTACTACCCTCTTTTTAAAATCTACTTTACACTATTTCATACATGTTTCGGTCTTATCGTCGGAGAGCCAGTAATAACCGAGGTAACCCCCCGATTATCTTTTAGTCAGCAACACTTCGATAATGCCTTCAGTATCACCACAGTGTATGGACTACGCAATGGCGACCACTCACCATCAGGTAGCTTGTCTACTCGTTGGTCGAATAGTTATATAAAAAAAAGTATCAAAAAAATTAAAATTGTACAATAACAACGTAGGAATTTTTATTATGCTTAAACACCATTAACGGGAATAAATAAATATTAATATTAAATAAACATTTACACACTCACACCCCCGAACTAGGATTCACCATGTTGCGGTTGGCATTGACATACACAAATATGACGTTACAAACACCCATGACCCGAGAACAAACGTCACGTTGTGTTTTCACTAACGAATTCATATTCATATGTTATTTGTACTGTAGTGTTGAACAATGTCTTTGTTCTGTATTTCCAATATTTGTATCTCAGTCACAATCAGTGTCTCCATTTTAAAAATCTTCAGGGCTCCGTCGTTCTACATTCATTGTTTCTGTGCATTCATATTATTATTTGGATGAACAAGCCGGGAGAAAATTATTTATATTTTGAAATACTCGTCATTATTTTTTAAATCAATATTTTATTTATTTAAAAGTTTATTTGAACCGTTTTTATTATATTTTTACTTTATATTTTATATTTTATTATTTTTTTGTAACCAGTAGTACCGCTAAATACAAATCCACTGATTGGTCTTGCCTGGTCGTCTTTGCTCGACCACATTTAATATATAAATATCATATTACTTCTTCAGAATTATTAATATTTTTAGTGTTTAAATAATAAGTAATGAAAATAATAAACACGTAAGAAACAATAAGAAGTATGATATAAATATATATTAAAACATTTATTTCTGCAGATAATGCTGTTCGCTGGTATCGTCTGCACTACCTTCCTATTCTCTCTACCACTCCACCTTTTCGTCGAAGCTCCTGCCTGTCAGCTCCAGAAGATTCTGCTTAGCCCCAAAAGACCCAGAAGAGAAGAAAACCACACCACCCACCAAGTGAAACCTGGCATCTCTTCAGTTTCTGTATCTACTGTTTCAACACACATTTAAATACTTTAGAAATGTAATAAGAGAAATAATGAAAGAGAGAGTAGAAGAAAACTTTAGACGCGATAGAAAAGTAAATGAGCATGAGTTGAACATCTGCGGAAAGATTATAAATTGGAGATTAGATTATCTGAAGACGTTATAACTATTATTTGTGAGGCGGATCAGAGTAGTATGCCCGAAAGCCACTGAGGCCGGACTTGATATGCTGTAGCTAGACCTATTTAATTCTGGTTTCTAAGACCTACTATTAAAACCAGTCGCAGAACATTCTTAGGTTTCAGACATGCGACTTAAAAAGAAAAGATGCCTTTTGCGTAATCATTGCAATGGAATCACATGCTTCCGATGAATGTTTCTTTGACGTTTCAGAATTAACAAATTGCAAATTTGCTGAAGACTTATCAGAATTTAAAATATTTTAAACTATATTTGTAAATTCATAATAGTTAATGGTGAAAACTGTAAATGTCATAAAACAAATTGGTGCAGGTACTAATTTCTGAATATTTTGTGAATTTGGACAATATTCATAATCATGATCTCATCCATATTGTTCCCCTTCCGGGCTCGGGTGTCCACTCACAATAGGCCCATAGTCCGCTACGCTGGCCAAGTACGGTTACTAGTATCGTATGCCACAAAATGCAAATAAAATATTAAGTAATTAGAGTATAATTACCCTAATGGGTTGGTTCTAGGTTGGCTAGCCGCAAAAATATATGAAATGCCATGATGTATTCATTCGATTTCGTTCAATTTAACAATTAATTATACATATTCATGTATATAATAAACAGACTGTCCATCCGGAATAACGTACCTTTTTATGTTAATAGCCGACAAACGAGCAGACGGTTCACCTGATGGTAAGTGGTCACCGTCGCCCGTGGACATCGACAAAAACCAGCTGGAACACAAGTCGTTTGGCGATTGACTCAAGCAAGACGGTGGTTGCTAGCCAGGTAGGCTCCGCGGGAAGGTAATAGTATCAGTAATAATATTAATGTATTGATGATAGGAGTTTTCCAAATAGGTTTCGTGGTTCTGGAGACACTTCGTATACACACGAACTCACAGAATTCGCACTCTCTCTTTATGATATTATTAAGATAACTGTACTTACATTTATGAAATATGTGCATGTTTGCATATTTAATTTGTATATACCATCAAACATTGGGCTCAGAGATTGTTGCAAAGTAGACTAATACCAATTTATTATTAATGGAAAGTAACCCCTGACATTGTTCTGACATTAGATCTTAAATGTATATAGGTAGCACTTAAAATTTCCTGTAGATACATGAATTATAGTGGGAGTTATGCTTAAGATTTCTTATAAGTGGATTTGTGTAATATACAACATGACTATAATTGTGGTATATTCTTTACCAGTGACCCGCCCTCCTTTCGCTTCAGAGAAACTACGCCTTACACTGAAAACCTGCAGTGTTTTAGCGCTGGATTTATCTCGTTGTATGAATTAAAAATACATAATATTAATTTATAACTTTTTTGTTCATGGCCTGATTGAAATGAAATGAAACGATTTAAATATTAAGTAATCATTACTGCAATATATTCGTGAAAATCATTAAGAAATGAGTTAAGCCGTTTCTGAAGTTAGCGCGCACAAACTCACAGATAAACAGATAGACAATACATGTATAGAAAGAAATCAGAATTTTATTATATGTATAGATTTACCAGTTTTTACATTTTTATTTACATTTCACGAAAAATAGCCATCTGGCCCTGTAGATCAGTTAGTTGTGACTTATCCGGCGAAATGATTTCGGGTTCAAACCCCAGCTAAAGCTGACAATTACGTGACAATAAAGATTTTTTGTATATTATACTTCTTTTGATGCATTTGGAAAAATTATGAGAGTGAACTTATAAGATGTGCACGCATACCATTACCTTAAATTAACACAACGAGTTACCTAATTAGCTAGTGAATGTCACAAGCGTAGATTACTGGCATGCCGTATAACATTTTTAGAGTTACGACAAAGAAGTATGAACAACTGGCAAACAGAGAAGAACAAGATACTGACATGTTTTGTCATTGCCTATTTCTATCTATATATAATATAGGACGTATAATAGGTCTCTAATTTACGCCTCTCCGACCGGTCCTCGACTCTCGATCATGAGTCCACCTGGATGGAGTCCGACCTGTGCTCCTTTCACTAAAGAAGAACACCATTCAAGGATTTTTCTTTCTAATCGATTATTAGTCCTACGAATTACGCACGCTGCCCAATGCTTCTTCAGTCTGCCAATCGAATGAGGCCAACAGAAGACCATGTCTTAGATCCATAAGTCAGCACTGGCAACATATAGCTCGAAAATTTCGCCTTCAGGCACTGTGGAATTTTGGATGAGAAGACATGTCTGAGTTTCGTGAACGGTGACCAGTCGAATTAGATTCATCAAGTGAGTTCTACCCGAATTTGGACTTACTCATCTTGATCTTCAGATAAATGTAGCCGTTGGCAAATTAGAGAGCAGCACCGTCTGTAACAAACGGTATAAGTCCAACATGGACATTAGGTATGAATTTCGTCTAATCGATTTTTATTTTAAGACCACCTGGTTTGACAAACTGCACAAAGGACCTCCAACGTTTCCGGCAGGATCCAACGTATCATCAGAAAATTTAAGATGTGTGAGTGAGGTATTCGTTTTCCAAAAAACTTTGTTTTTCTTATTTTTTTATTGATAACACTAAATGTCGTCAATAGCTACCAAGTTACACAAAAATAAAGAAAGTTCGTTGAAAAACAGTATGTATATTTCTAAGGATTAAATGTCATAATTCAGGTTTAAATATTTTAAAAGAATCTCAATCATATTAAGTTTGTATCTACAACCCTTAGTTTAAGCTACCTAAACTTATATTCTGAGTGAATTATACAGTTGTGTTAGATATCTGTTGTGAGAGTTTTGATTAAATTTCTTTTACTTTTTAAATTTAGTAATTGAGTACAATTCCCATGTATAATCATGGGAACGTTGTCCGGGTGAAGCGTATTGACGTACTAAGATCCCACTCACTAATACCTTACGGCGTCCACGTTTTGATACGACGGACTTCAACTTCAACATAGACAATCAACTTCAGTTCTTTTCAGCATGAGTTATAAATGAAGAAACAATGTATTTCGTATGAGGGAATGAAAAATACAAATGACAATTTATATATATTCGCCGAGTGTCGTTATGATAATGGAAAGTGAAATCAAATAAATTAAATCATTCGTTTGGTTACAATGTTGGTGGGTTAGTTAACAAAGAGATTCTGTTCGTTCTCAGATTCCCAGGTCCATGTGTAATGGTGTTTCATGTTCTGACGCATGCCGCAAATAACAGATGGGCCTGTTGATAAGTGGTCTCAACCGCCCATGGACATCCATGACTGTAGCCTAGATAGAAGCAGGAATACGCTCAATACCGGCTCTCCAAAACCTCTTTCAGTTAGCCGCTAGCTACCAATGTAAATATGATCCACAATAAATAAACAAATGCCAGCATGTGTTCTAGCGCAGTATGCTTACAAATTTGTGCTACTAACGACATCCGTAAATAAGGAATGTGGAAGGAGGAAATGCGGCAGGATGCAGGAATACGTGACTCTAGTGCAACATTTGCTTATTATGCTGCTTGTCTACGTCTTAGATACTATATATGTGCAGTAGTTCATGTACATATATAACGCACTGACACTCACCGCTCTTGTATAATGCCTAGTATGCAGGCAATATTTCTATTATACTTGAATCATTCTAGCATGCAATCTGATTGTGTATTGTAAATGTTCCAAAATATTTTTTTTTCGTTTCAAGTATTATTTTTAGATTCAAGTTTTTTTTTTAATTTAATGCTTGGTAATTCGGTGATAAAGCAGTAACGAACTGACTTTTCATGCATTTTCTTTCTGTTCCTCAAAATTAGCCCTTTCACTGAGATGTTTTAAGACACTTGACATTTTAGTTTATTTACTATATACATCCCTCATTCGTTACTGAATTTGTTTATTACCTGCACGCAGGATGGTGTTGTTTACTGAAAATAATGAATTACTGTAAAAGATTTGCAAGTTCAGGAGTTGACTTCAGTGAAAGATTTTTTTTTATTAATAGTATTTCTGTCATGACCTTTACATGTTGTTAGTGACATAATACTCATATTTTTTATTTAGAAGTGTATTACTACTTCATCGTTATTTATTTTATACACATGGAAACATGCAAACCAAATCCACTGAGCTATTCTGCATTCTGCTGATTAATTAGTAGTCGTTAGGTATCTTTTTGTCGTAGCTGGGCCACCATATTTATCCCGGTGGAATGGAAGTGGTCTTCTGTCTACACATGTATTACTGATCTATGACCTAGCGTATAATCAGAATATAGGAGAGCAATGTTATGTATCGGTTTAACGACAAGCTGACGTTGTAGAAAGTCCGATTAATATTAATAATATTCACGACGCCAGAGTCAAACACATTTAGTTTATTTTTGGTTCAATAGGCAATAAATTACGATACAAGAACAAACTAGTTTGGAAATCAGACTAAACTCAGACGTGGTTTGAATCTAAAGGGATAGAAAAAAATATTTGTTTGTGAAGGGAAATGTTGAAGACTTTTATTAAATCATAACATTATATAAATTTATTTAATCACGGCCTTTTTTAAACAAACAAACGCCAGCTATTCATAGGTTTGAAAGGAAAAATTATAGCTACACATTAAAAAATTTACAACTTAATGAGTATATACATGTAATATGTAAGTGATCATAAAAGATATCATGTGAACATGATTGAAAACCTGTACAGCGCTTTTTACTTGCTCAAAATAAAAAAATATATATATGAAATTATCATAATTAACATCGGATGTCGATGTGAGATGGCGCTGGCCAAATTAAAATGTGTAAAATAACGATAAGTGTACCGCCTTTTTCATGTCTCCAGAAGTTGAGGAAACTTGCTGAACTAAGAATTATTACATATATTTGCTGTGTAAAATAGCCTTCTACGCTTAGTACTCACAACAAACAAATAAAAATTTACCACGAAATAAATTATTGTAACATTCATATCACGTTAAATATTTTAATATGATATTTAGATAAATGTTAGATCTACTCGTAAGTTAAATAAAATTCGCAAACAGTTACAAAATACCATCGCACGTACAAATATAACGATTCTACGTTTAATGCGTCCAGAGATAAGTATCTTATTGGCACTGAATGAAAAACCCGGCCGGCACGTTTTAAAAATGATTGAACGTTGCTACATGTTGAAGCTTCAAAATACATTCCTCGATTTGAATCAGATATTATTTATGTTTGTTTTGATATTACTGTTATCGGCATCACGGAAACTTATTTTAATTAGGGATATTATGGATATGATATCAGATCTCGACATGTACGGATATATGGATCATATTTTACCAGTTACCATTACGGTTACGGGTATGAAATAATTTCGAATTACCCGATTGTTTCGAATAATTTCGGTTACGGATATCATATTATTTTGGACTTGTAAAAAAATATAATGTTTTTACAAGGTGACATTTTGATTTTTTGTCTAGGTTTCGATTTATTATTATAATCATGGCAAAAAAGCGTAAATTTTATTTGTCTAAAGATGAAATGTATTCACTCACACAGCAAAAACCTGTCATACCGTGTTTCATCTATCCGAAATTGTCCGAATTTTTTTTATTGGATCAGGTGACGGTTTCGGCTATGTTTTTATCTGTTGGACATCCGGTAGTTTCGGTTACGGAGTTCAGTAAAATCCCTGATTTTAAAAACTGTTTAACTTCCTTAAGAACCGAATCTACCTAAAAGTTTACGCCATATTAAAATCAATTCTCGACCTTCAGTTTTTATTTCATCAATACCTCTCCCATTTTCAGCTCTTTTGATTATTACTAAATTCTTTCTAACTACGATAGAACGTCTGTCTTTGATCTTTTACTGTAAGGAGAAAATTCAGGGTATAAAAATAAATCTTTTACCTTGAAAAGTTACATAACGTAATGTACAATCTATTTTCATATGTTCCTTCTTACTTTAATAACTATATATTAAGCCTGAACGTTAATTAGATTCTTTTATCAGACACCAGTATAAAGTCAAATAATTGGACACAATGTTTCAATATTGTTCTAATACGTCAGCTGCGAGCGTGTACAGAAAAGTAATTATTTTTTATTCATTTTCAAAATAAGGACAATAGGGAAAATGTGGTATAGGCATGATTTGGCTTTAATCGGCTTCGAAAAAGATAAAGTTGCAAACTTGGGAAACATCCATTTAATTTTTTTATGTAAGTGCAGCCATAGAAGCCATAAAGAGATGCCTCAAAATTGTTCTCCTTGTAATAGTGTGAGGATCTCATGATAAGGTCTGAGGATACAGATGAGAACTTCCCAATGTTTAGTTTAGCCAATGCTCCAGCCATTTTTGCTATGGTTACATTGCAAAACCAGTCTATTGACTATCGCATGAGTCTTGGAAACAAAAATGCAACTCCTCGACGGGTTAGAATAATTCGGTGTTGTAGTTGGATCCTTCATTTGCTCCCCGAAAGTGAAATTGTAGATTGGCACCGGAAAACGTGTCTACGTTTTAAAATCTTTTCTTCTCAGTAGGTCAGTTACCGATAAAATAACAAAGACTTTGCAGCGTTAGATAAAAATATTTGGTTAGTTTTTCTGCAGAGCAAACAATTTGTCAACGTCAAGACTGGAAAATTATAGTTTAATTTACTCGAATTGGTATTAGGTAATAGTATAGCATTACCCAAAGCTACGCTGCAGTACGATAACGCCTCATCATTAACGACCCTTGAAACTAAGCCGTTTATCAAGGAATCTGGTATTGAAACCGTAATTCATCCACCGTACAAACCTTGACTAAGCCCCTTGTGATTTATTTTGGTTCCAATCGCCAAAGAAAAAATAAAATTTACAGTAAAAATGTACAGCAGCATCTCATAACAATCAAACTAGAGATCTAATTAAGACACGTTTTAGTCTAGAAACTTAACTTTTCCTACGGTAACACCTCGCATATTGGTTTGAAACATAAAAAAATTGGAGACATGTTCACCAAGCTCGACTGGTTATACAAGTATACTTAAAAAGGTTTATGGTTCGTACGCGCATAACAAATATATAAGAATACATTTCTGTGACTTAGAAAACCTTAACTTGGTTTTTATAACTATAACATAGCTGTAGCAATAAAGCCTTTGTTGAATTTACCAGCAAGGGAATAAATAGGCAACTTTGTAAAACTATTTGGAAATGTCTAGTTGTGGTGGAGTGGTTAATGCCATGAATATAAATTGAGCTTATGCAGTTAGTTCTGTATAGTACGACACTAAACCGCCGAATAGGAAACATCATTCTGTTTCAAAAGGTATGCCCGTAAATTTGACATTATACTTGACCTTTTTTATGTCAATGGTCTATAAAAGAGCAGCGGACCAGCTGATAGCAAATTTTCGACGACACGCATGGACCAACCAACAGATCAAAGTAACGCATTGCCAGTTAAGATGGAAGTGGGGGACCAGCTTATTACTTATCCCTGCTAAAACAAGCGACAAATTGTTTTTGGGTCCCACTATCACTACGGATTAAAATTGAGCCCACAAACAAGAAGCCCCACGCGATGGTATAGGGTCACAACTCTCCCTGTAAATACAAAGAGATACTGAATCATTGTAAGCAGTACACCCGCTTTAAGGTTAAGAAATCTTAACAAAAATAATTCTTCTATCTTCTCAAAGTTGTCTACCAGGGACGAAAATGTCATCTTCAATTTTCAAACGATTACCAACATCGACACTTTCATAGTGTTTCTCAATGGAGTATCCAGATAAATTGTGTGTTATTTAAAAATTATAACTGTTTACTTTCGGAAATATTGTATGTTGTTTTGATTATTATAATTTACCAATAACAATACTGTTATACTTTCTTTTTATTTTTTGGCCGATAACGCATCAGTGGTACCTTTGGTGTTAATGTCCGTTAGCGACGGTGATCACTTATTATCAGGTAGCTTGTTTACTCTGTTGCCGGCTATGTATATAAAATAAGCCATGGCAATTAATGACTTAAAACTTAAAACAACAGTAACGTAGCAGGTTGTTGAGTGCAGATTTCATAAAATGAGATCTGTCGTACCACCGCTGAGACAAATTACTTCAAGAATGAAGGGGAATACTGTGCTGGTAGTGGAATGTTGAGTTTTAGTATAGCCATGAATAATTCATTGATTTTCATCGTTCATTAATAACAGCGGTCTGGTTGAAATTGTTCTTGGTGGAGGTAGGGTTCCATATAGTAAATTTATCTAAGAATATATTATCTTTATTTAAAAGTTTAAAACATAATTTATAGGTTTTATATTTTTACGTTGATTTCCCAAAAATGTAAGTTTGACTAGTTACAAAGACCAGAGGTAATCATTTGTCGTACATTTAATATAATAAGGTAGTAGCTACGTCAATAGCTGAACAGCAAGAAAAATTATATTCCCAGTTGAATGTTTCTACAGGATAAAAACTACTACACCAACTGGTCAAAACAAGTTAGAACCAGAGCAAAGATCCTACTCACATCAAATGTGTGAAAGATGAAGCCGGGAAAGTGCTAATGGGAGACGGACATATTAAAAGGACGATAATATTAAGAGGTGGAAGTTGTATTTGGACAGGTTGTTGAATGTAGAGAATGATTGGAGAAAATATAGGATTGATAGGGAAAGTGTGCATAAAGGAAGTCAAAGAGAGGATATTAGTCATGACAAATAGAGTGGCGATGGGACCGGATGTTATATCTTTTAAATATGGTATAAAGTGGTTAGCTTTAGTCTTCAATAAACTCATAGACAAGGAGACTCTCCCTTCGAAATAAACTAGCAGTCATCTGGTGCCTACCTTTAAGGGGAAAAGGGCGTCAATGCTTGCATTGGATAATAATTTTTTTTACTTAACTTTCTACAATTCTTTTTTAGTTATTTAATGAATCTTTGTCCAAATTTAACCCATAAAATCTGATTTATTTTAATTATTGAATACGTTCATTATGGGATTTAGATAAAGGTATCGCATTTTAACTTTTAGACCTATATCAGCCTTTGGGTTGCTTAAGCAAATTAGAGAAGCGCACTTTTGCGCACCCCCTGTCACTAGAGCCTTCTTCGATCGTCATTTATGACGTTTTGTATATGAACTACATACGAACGGTGGTAATGAAACGTAACTTCTTCTTATCTATTTTATTACCTGTCCTATTTTCGGATTCTTCACATACTCAAGAACGTTCTACACATCCCACTTACAAATCAATTTGTTCCTCAATATACTGGATTAAATTCGTAGAAAACTGAATGTAATAAATGAGTAGTGAGATACATAAAAAACCCCACAAGGGATTTTTATCAGATATAGGAACTATCAAAATCATTTGGAATCGATTGTCGATACGCCCACGTCTTGTAAATAGTTGCTTTTCTGTTGAATTATTATAGCTTTCTGACCTTTTATGACCAAAATTATTCGATTATTCGATATTTATTTGATTTCTTTGGCACCACCAAACACAACTTTACATTAAATTTACAGATGAGACAAGCTAATAGGTGCTATTTTTAGTATAGCACACATAGACTTGGTCGTCGCTCCATGCAGTTTACTCCACCATATTTACTTATAAACGAAATTGAAATATGTTACCATAGTATGTAAGATTGCATAGTGATAATTTGAAGTTGTATGCGATGCGATTTAATTTAGTTCCTTCGTTGTAATTCAAAGTTACATCTGAATCGTATCGAGTTACAAGGGCCGGATTCAAGCTATATTTTCTCAAATAGTTATCCTAGCTAATATGCTCAGCGACTTGAACAGCGGCACACAACAGCTGTTTAAGGTCTACAAGGACAAGATGAAAATCATGTCAAATGTCCATGTCATACCGCATGCTGACGACGCAGCTCTCGAAGTTGTAAACCTGAGACAAATGATCCAAATGGGTAAGTCCAACTTTAATCAAAAAGTCAATCGTAGAACGCAACTCGGATGTAGTGCGTGAAACTACGTCATATCTTGTCATCCAACGTACTTCATTGCCTCAAGTCGATAATGTTGTATGTGTTGCCAGTGATGACAGTGATGACTCGATATTCCGTGATAGAATCAGAAATGATGGAATCTTTACCAAACAACACCGTCACAGCTACCGAATTAGCCGGCTGAAGTGGCAATGTGGCTGGCCACTAATGGCGACCATGTCCTGGCGCGAATCATAGGACACCTAGATGGAGCGACGACCTGAAGAAAACAGTGGGTTTCCGTTTAGTGATACAAGTTAGGGGAAGCCAGGACTTCGAATAGCTGATGAATAAATAGATATTTTACTGATTATATTATTACTGAATAAATTTGTTTTCCCTCTTAATTTTCTTATTTTATTCTTTTCTTTTTTCGTATTAAAAACACAATACTTTTCTGTTTCCATCAGGACTATCTCGCTACGCATATTGAGCAGAACATGTGAAGTAATCTATATTAGCAAATTTGCCCTCGCTTCGCTTCAGAAAAAACTACGCCTTGCGTTAAGAAATAGTACCTACTTAACTTTTTTATATATCCATCCAGAATTGCAATGAAACAAACTTTAAGTATTAAGTGACACTGTAATATATTAGTGAAAACCAGAACGTAATCGGTCAAGCCGTTTCTGAGCTTACCGAAAACAAACGGACAGACAAAGAGACAAATTTCAAACAACTATTGTTTTGAGTTGTATTGCGTCAATAAAGGCCCCTTTTTCTCATATATCGTTCATATACAGAATGCGATCAGTTAGAATGTATTTATATATATATATATGTATTTATATATAAATAAAAACAATTCACAACAAAATGTTAGCACATAGCTTCTGCTGAATTTCTTAAGTCAACCCGTACAATTATTGATACAATAATTTCGTGTATATACTGTAGTATCTTTAAAACTAAAAAAATATAAATATGTCCCACATAATGAGACACGAGTGGAGTATTTTCGAGTCCTTAAAAAGTCCCATCACTTGCCAACGGTACAGCTATTTGAATCGCAATTTCACCTTTACATAAAGAGCTCACAAAAGATTAATCGAATGAATAGCTCCTAAGTCAATCTGATAACGTAGCTTCCTTGCTCACTGTATAGCTAAGTAATAGGATTACAGGCAAGCAAGTCGCTCTCCTAGTTATAAACAAGCCACTAAGAAGGAAAAGCCTTCTTAGTACTCATTAGTCACATGCCAGATAAGAATCAATATTTAACCAGATGCATGGGGCAATACATCCTTTGAGTGCAAAATCTTATTTGTTTTATTTCTCTCTAAAGATAAAAATCTTCATCATCATTTGTATCAATCATAAGTGACCAAGTCATAAGTCGCCAGCGAAGCATTCGCCGAGCATCTCGGACGCCACTGCTGACCGAATCAGACAGACACGGTGGGACGCGCAGCTACAATAGTAAGGGACTTATTAATACAGCCTATAGCTCCCTAGGAGTAACCTATTGTTCTCTACGTGCCATTGAAAGAATATCACCCAGGCCCCCTATACCACATACTTAACCAGACGTGAAAGAACGCACCCAGAATTACCATTGCTGCCTTCAAACGGCTGTTCCATGAAATTCTGCACATGGGTCCTTCCAAGAAACCTAGAAACAGGGGTATGTAATTATGCTGTCGAAGTAACTCAAGGATTGACAATCTCCAGAGCTATAGGCTAATCATGTTGCTGCCCTGGCTCTCGAAGTTGTTCAAGCGCTTCCTGCTGCAAAAGATGTCCCTACATCTGCAACCACGCCCGGAACAGTGCAACTTCCGGTCGGAATACAGCACAACCCTTCCACTATCAAGAGTACTGCAAACAATCACCGCGGCTCTGAACAAGAGTTTTCTCTTGTCTGTATATTCCTCGACTTGTAGAAGAAGTTGTTCGATCATGTCTAGTACGACGGTCATATCCTCAAGATCTGCCAGACATCAGCGTCGCGACGTATGGTGTAGATGATCTTCCTTGATATAAGGAGCTTCAGAGTAGCAGTCGAAGTCGACCTGTCCGAGGAGCACGCCATCACAGCTGGTGTCTTACAAAGACTCTGTCTGTCTCCGGCCTGTTACGCTTGCTACATCGACGACACTTTGGTGACAGGGGGGAGATGCTCGATCTGTATGCCGATGACGTGGCATATATCACCAAGTAGCTGAGTATGCCCCAAACCAGTGCTCTGCTAGAACCTCCCATTGAGGGTGAAGCTCGAGATTTATAAGACCTACATTAAACCCCGCATCACGTACACAAAGGCAACCTGGTATGACCATGGATTCGGATAGCGAACCGCAGCGTAGGAGACTACGCGTGGTATAGTCTATTACTATGCGCTGGCTGGCGGACTGGGCTTCCTAATTGGGGCTTTAGTCGCCCGGGCGTGAAGTGAGAAGCAAACATCGGACAAGACACCACAGTCAAAGTGATGACTCACGGACCACGCTCACTTTGCTTTTAGACGACTTTGTGTATAGTTGGTCTGCTGGATTTCGTATAGGTGAAATTTATTAGCGTGGTGATTTATTTTGTAAAGTTTTAGATTGTGTAAGGTCGAGAAAAGGTTGCGTTTATTTTTTATAAACGTAAATTCTTTTGTCTCCTGAAACATTTGGATTTTTAAAACCAATAAGCAATTTCTCATGTTTCCTAAAGTTGAACACAAGGTCGCAAAGATAATAAAATAAATAAATTGCTTAGGCTTGATTTAAAAGCGACGTTGAAGGCTACAGCCTGACCAACCTGCCCTTTGAGATAACAACAAACAATTTCGTTCCATTTAGAAGTTTGTCGCCACCAGAATGAACGTAATGGCGACAATTTACGCAAACTGCAAACTGGGGACGTACAACGATTCCATTATCAAGTTTATTGTACAGCTGACAGATACAGATAGTGTGCTCATGGAACTAGCTCCTTTTGGGAAATTGTTGATGATATCAGCCTACACGTAGTTTGACGCGTTTACGAACGTATCAACGACATTTAGTCAGTGTTAGCTAATCTTAGAACAACGCCTGTGTTGCCAGTGTCAGTCAGCGAGCGAATGCTAAATGTAGGCTTAATTAAAGTGTTTATTAGTAACATGAGTAGCGCCATCTTTTGGATATAGTTAGTCAGTATTATAAGATTAATGTATTAACATCCGTTCATAATACATATCTAAAATTTTAAATAATTTAAACATCTAGAAATGAGTGATATTTACATTAAAATAATATATTATATTTATTAAGCGTTGGTGCAAGTTTAGGTATATGATTGAAAGTTGGATTGTTTAAGATGCCATAAGCACTTTAAGCCGTCGGCTTTGTTATTAACGTTAGATCACAACGTTAAACCTTTTCGGAGACTTTTGGTAGTGAGATATTTGAGTCATACGACAAATATCATAAAGTGTAACAGTAAAATTAGGCTAACAAACATTTACTTACAGACTTACATAGTAGTATCGATTGATTTATCACATCAATTTATAGCAAAAAACAAACTACTGACATTAGTATTATATGGTGCTTATACTAAGAAGAACGAAATAAAGATCGCTTTCTGTACATAAGGAATATATGAGTATATGAATATTATTGGGTGCCTTTATTAACGCAACCGAATACAATAGTTTTTAGAACTTTTGTCTTTTTGTCGGTTTGACTGTGCGTATGTGCTTGCTAATCTTAGAAAACGGTTTAACCGATTTCATTGTAGTTTTCACTATTGCAGTATGCATAACTTAATATTTAAAATTCGTTTTATTTCAATTCATCCATAAATTGACAATGTTACATATTTATTTATAAATTTCTAATTCACAGAACGAAAAACCGCAGTCATAAAACCCTGCAAAGTTTATTGATAAGCGTAAGGTAGTTTTTCCGAAGCGAAGCGAGAGAGATTTGCTAGTAACACAGATACAAATAATATATCGTGACGATGACAACCGCAGAATTTATTTTCGTCAGTTTCTTCAAATAGTATTGAAGTTTGTTGAAGGACTTTAAGGCAGATACTTTTCGGATGTCCGCAAGATCTTTCAGAGTAGTATTGATCTGATAGTGAAGGAATCACAAAAAATAAACAGTTCGAGACAGTAGAAGATCAATTATTAATTATTAGTATTACGAAAGACTAAAGATATTTCGATGATTCCATTACCCTATTTCTTATCGCGATGGCATGGAGGTCTCCACGCAAATAAAACTTCTCCCTCGCACGCGAAAGTACTTACTGCCTCCTGTAGTAATAATAATAATATAATCAACCTATCGATGTGGACGTAATTGATATCCCTCGATAATTGGATCTGTATTATCAAGAGATTGCATCTTGATATTGACTTGATGTTATATTAAAGCAACCCGCACCGGCTTCGCATAGGTGCAATGCAGAAAACAAGTCATGAACCCGCATTATTACTTAAATTAGTTTTCCGGAAGTTTAATACAATTGTACCATCGAAACATTTGACTTTCCAGTGGATTTTCCAAACAATAATTTCATACACACCTTTTCGTCAAAAGGTTTTTCATATTCTACTTTTCACCCTTAGGGGTGGTATATTCTTCAAATTTCATTCGGACCAAACGGGAAGTATACTCTCTGAAACAAAAAAGGAATTTTCTAAATCGGTTAATAAATTACAGAGTATTGAGGTAACAAATATAAAAAAAATTGCAAGATGATTGAGAAATTCCTCCTCTTGAAGTTTGTTAAATATTTATAGTTTATATTGCTAATTTATAGAAATAAGAAAACAGATTCCTAGCCTATAGCTAATTCAGAACCTCTCAAAAATAATAATGAATAAGGTGTAGATTTTCAGAAGCTAAAGGAGAGGAGAGGAAATACATTATTAGTATATTTATAAATGAAACGTCTCTACGTCTCTCTGTCAGTCTATTTATCCGTTTGATGAACTTTTAAACTTTAACTCAAACTTACAAATTACATTTCATTGCGTACCATTTTGAATGGGTAAAGATAAGCCGTGGAGATTTATTCCCGAAGCGAAGCGAAGGCTTATTAATAACTACTCTATGATAATATACTGCTGTTTAAGTGACAGAGACATTAGCTATTCATATCATTCCGGTCTTGTATTAACTGAACCGATAGCTTGGCTTGTGATTAGTAATCACAACAATGGAACTACATTTACGACTTTGTAGGTCACTTGGTAATGGACCCTCGTTGCTGAGCGAGGGGTTGTGGGTTCGATTCCCACTTGAGCAGCCGTTTGCGACACATAAATGTTATTTCTCGGGTCATGGGAGCACCCTTACACACACCCACAATACAAACATGTTTCAATACAATACTGTCATTTTTGCATATCCATGCCACCCGCAACACACGAGCTTTCCTACGAGGGTAGGTGTGAGCGTTTGTTTAATTATAATTCTGGCTCAAGATTATTTCCATCATTCTTATCAGTTGTAGGTACGCAAACGGTAGGTAAAACTTTCGGGATCTGAAATATGAAGGTTTACTCACAATGTTTTCCTTCATTGAAGCAACTGTTATCAGTTGCAGCAATATCAAATACACATATAATTAGTGGATTCCAACAGAAAGCCACTACTGAAATTCAGATCATTACACTATAAGTCCTTTGGTAAAGTTGCTTAATTAATGCTAGTTTAATTTGTGTAGCGTAAAGTACTACTGCATAACAAATTTCAAAGGAAAATCCAATTAGAAACTTCCGAAAAGTCTATTAACTGTTGATGTAAACGCTTGCTTGTTTACTTCGCCGAGCTTAGTTCTGTATAAAAGCTGTTATTTACTTATAATACAATATTATGCATCTATTTACAATCATTGAAGAAGAACAGTGGGAAAATAAATGTTGAGCATGTAAATAACGATAATGATCGTACACACACTCACCACGGCATCAGGGTTACTTTGGAGTGGCTCGGATACACAAGTCCCATCACAGGTATCCGCGATTCGAGAACAAATAATCGTGTGTCACGTAAATGTCTGCTCCAGTCGGGAATACAACCTGGGACCCGTCGCTCGGCAGAGAGGGCCACTAACAACTGTCCTACAAAACCATAATAAGTCAAACAAGTAATTTGATTACGTCTTCGTGTATATACACTTAAATTGAAACGTGATTTAGCAATAGGTATTTTCAAATTATCTTTAGATCAGGCTAAATATCACTATTTTATAATTTGTGACGACAAACCTACCCTGGCTTTGCTCGAGAAAAGATAGTCCTTTACTTTACTAACTTTGATCCGAATCAGCTTGACATCCATAATGCTGATTACAAATTAACAACTCCTTCATAAACGACATCTTAAAGGCTTCTTACGATAATGTTTGCTCGAGACATTCTTAATTATTATGTGAATTTCTACCCAAAATTTAAACATGAGAGAAACGTAATATGTTCCCGAGAACGGCAAACGAACATGGACAGGCTCGTGTGTCATTAATGTCTGTCACTGTCAACTGTCAAACACAGTGTTGACGTGTTCATGATCCATGTAATTGAGTCGTAGTAATATCATGACATCCTCATAAAACACACAAATCGTGAGTACCCGTGAGTAGTTTAACGTAAAGTAAATAAAAAACAGGCATTTTTTAATGATTATGATGGTTATAAAATACAAGCAATGGCAGCCTAATAGTCTAAATATCCGTCTCTCAGACTAAAATTCAAATCGTGCATGAACCTTTAACTTTTCCAATTATAAGCGTACTCACAGCCCCCACCGACTTCGTTCGGGTTGAACAATTAATTATATATGAGTAATTACTTAAAATTTTATATTTTTTGCCTTGATCAGACGTAATTTCGTTTTATGAAATTTTATATAGCGTATCTGCTGCACAATCGATCCTACCGTTGTTAACTTATAACGGAACATACAGGCAGAAAAATTAAAATATTTAAATTATTTAACGAAGATTTATCATGGAATGTGAGAAAAAAGACAGGCTTCACACAGGCTGGCACTACAGATTTATAATTACCAATTATAACTTATTTCAGTGAAATAAAACATCGTGAGGAAATATATACACCCGAGAGTTCTCCATAATGTTATCAAAGGTGCGTGAAGTATGCCAACTCGCACTTGGCCAGCGAACTATGGCATATTATGGCGTTAACAATTATAACAGGAGGCCAGTAGTGGAACAGCTATGGTTCGTAATGATGATGATTACAATGGAGTGTACGATAAATATATCATTTCACTAACAATTTTACATTATGAAACCATCCATACCCCGATGGAATGTGTCGATATTAACTGATCGGCCTAGATAAGCAACGTGGAGCGCGTTCGGTAGTTGAATAGATGGCCGCTAGTAGCAACACTTCTTGAGAACTTCTGTGCTTCGGACGGCATGAAAGCCCATCGATATTTAAGCCCTGTCGCAAGTCTTCTGGTAACACGTAAACATGCTCCATGCGTTGGTCTTTAACTCCTCCATCAATACTCACGATTGATGTTCTAGGCTCTAAGCCACAACAATTACAGGAGAAGAACTCTAATCAGCCGAACACTAACGAGTTAAAGCCAGTCATATGTTCACAGACAAAAGCTTTAGTTCAATGACTTCATTTAACTCCGTAACGAAAAAACTCCCGTAAATCCAACGAACAAATTTAAATTGCGTTCATTCAGAACAGATTTTCCAATTTGAACTCCATTGATCAGACGCACTGTGCTTTAACGGACTTATCGAGTTTAGCAAATCTAGTCGTGAAAAAATTACGATATTTGCTTTACAATACTTGCTGGAGTCGTATAGTCTTACTAGGAAATTCCATACAGCCAGCGTTGGAAATGTTGCTAGAAAATCCAGTTGAGATATTAAAACTTGAGCAATGTAGGAATGCTCTCGTTAGTCAGGTATCAATAGACGTACGACTCTAACATGGTGGTCACAATTATGACGACATTCTATTTTAAAAGTAAGTTAGTTATTTGAATGGTACCGATTGTAATAAACTACCGGCCTGCTCCGATGTCGTATAGGTAAAACAATTATTTATCTAATTATAGGTTGAAAATAAAAATTAAAAATTTTATTAATCACAAATTGACACAAAGTGGACGAAAATCATCATGACTTTAGCTATATTATACATATACTTGGTGACTCGGCAAACGTTGTTTTAAAGAAAGAAAGAAAAAATATTTATTAATGCGTCATTATCAAATAGTCAAGAAGGTTAAATAATTTTGACCTTAAAACCCATAAATAGGATAAGAAAAATAATTAAAATAAGAAATATAATTATAATAAAAAAAATATATAATAAACAAAGTAGATACTAAAACACGATGTGTTACACAATTTAAACATTAACAAATAGAGGAGGAATCAATCCAGCCGTTTAGGAGGAGTTCAGTCACATACACATGAACAGAATAATCTTATATATGTATATATAACCTACGTCCATACGGAATAATTATTAATAATTAAGTAATCTACAATACTAATATAGATAACCATTTATATTTCATCTATACCGCCACGCGGTACGTCTGTACCAGTCTCATAACTAGCTAAGACCCGGATCCAAACGATCATCTGCGCGTGTACCAGATGAGAATCTTCCTTAACCCTCGCTTCAGCATACAATGTACCAACTGAAACACACAACATCAACAATACATTCATGTTGTATCCACAATACATTCATGTTGCAACAACAATACATGCAACGCACGTCGTATTTATTTAAATTACTTTTCTAAAAGTTTAATTTCACTATTCGGTCTATCATGTCTGCTTGGGTTAGCATATCAGAGCGACAAAAGCCGTCAGTTACACCGAAGTGTAATTGTTCCTTGAAACATTTCATCTCAGAAATATCTGCAGCATGTATAACAGCATATAGTAAGCTTTAATTATACTTTCTTTCAAATAAGTGCTTAATT
This sequence comes from Agathymus mariae mariae, assembly GCA_018251895.1. Taxonomy (NCBI): domain Eukaryota; kingdom Metazoa; phylum Arthropoda; class Insecta; order Lepidoptera; family Hesperiidae; genus Agathymus; species Agathymus mariae. Next base: position 24,693 of record DWPT01000151.1, read on the forward strand.
AAAATCAGTCTATATTTGGATGTATAATATCTCTAAAGAGGCCTGTTATCCTAAAATATGAAATTTCGAATGAACAAATTATTCAGCGAATTGAATACACAATTCGTTAGCAATAGTTAAAACAAAAATGTTACAGTTAATTTCGAAACGGCAGATTAAGGTATATTAGACGATTGTCAATCTGTAATAATATTATAAACCAGTAAACCGCCCTCGCTACTCTTCAGAAAACCTACACCTTACGCTTTAAAATAGCACATGTATTGATTTTGGGATGGGTTTTTCTTCGTTCTGTGAATCAGAAATATATTAATTTATAACTTTTTTATTTATGGACAGATTGACATGAAACAATCTTCAAATATTAAGTAATGCTTACTGACGGCAGAAGTCGGTAAAACTGTTTTTGTTTAGATCTGTTAGAGCCATGATAATATTCTTATCCAATTTGTAGACTACAACAAAGATGTCAATTGGTAATCTTATCGCTTATTAAACAAGGCGCACCATAAGGAGGAGAATTTGGTTTAGACTCAAAGACGAGTGAAATGCGGTGTAAAACTCATATAATTACAGTGAAGCATTCAAAACTTGAGTTAGATTCCTTTCGTTCATTCGTTTTCCGCTAATCAAATATAACACTATATTACAGAACGGTGTACCTAACTATATTTCCCAACATGGTGTAATATATAGCAGAGTCGAGTGACATGGCAACACTTGAACTATGAATTAAGCAAATCCTATGTAACTGACATCTTTAATCGACTTGTCGATAATCGATATTACTTGGAGGATTTTACAATCCTTCAAGTTAAACTAAACCTTAACGTATTGGTAGTAGAGCTCAATAACATTTGTTGCTATGCAACTACATTATTACTTCGTGTTTGTTACATGCCTCAGCTAAATTTCCGTCTTAACGCTTTGACTTAAGATAAGATTTTAAATGTAAAGTAACACTAGTCAGGTTTAGTCAACCGAATGTCTATCTTAGTAACAAAGACTCAAAACTCAAATTTGTTACTAACTTACAAGTGAACAATAAATTTTATTATAGTTACAACACAAGCCAAATATGTTATATGGTTGTGGTTTCAAGCAAGACATTTTGTACCTAATAAAGCAAACTTCGAGTACATTTAATGTATATAGGTAGCAACTTAATATAGTTGTTAATTACCCTCAACCCTCCAAAACTTATTATTCAATTATAACTTATTATTCAATGTTTTTATCGTTCAACTTTTGAATGTTGTACCCTACTGAACTACAAGAAAAACCTTCGCGAACACTACATAACAGTTAGATTTACCATCATTATAATATGTATTTTCTGTGAAATGAGAGATAAGAGAAACCGAAATCAAACGGGACTCAGTCAATAGTAATGGAGTTAATTAATAAACAAAAGATGCCTCATTTAACAAAAAAAAAACTTTAATAGCGAAACATAAACTTACTAAACTTGATAGAAAAATAAATATAAAAATAAAGGATATCTTACAAAACTACAGGCTAAACACTATCGAACAACGTTCATCGAAGTCAGAGGAAATCAAAGTTAAGCTTATCCAAACACCTCATGCGTCAACAATCCATACAGTACAGTCCTTCAATAGACAGGCAAAATTGCTACCATAGAAATAACAACTTTATTCTACAGAAACCATATTCCTCTCGATATCATCATAACAATACAATTAATTGAACAGCCTGCGATGACGATCGCGTCCCACTTTTCATGGAATACGAAGTCGAACACTACATAAAAAAGCTCAAATTGGATTACAGTATTTAAACAGACGAAATTACTAACGAAATGATAATCGGCGGAAATAAAACTCTTATTAAACCACTAACTTCACTTTTTAACCTCTTATTGAGAACGAAGAAAATCCCTACGCAATGGATAAATTCTGAAATTATTGTGCTTTGGAATAAATAAGACCTTAAATGAATATGAAATTACTGACCGTATAGCTTTAGGAGTAAGTCGTTCATGAAAATTTACCAACAACTCTCTTGAGAACAATCACTGGAGCACCAGTGATATTCTTAGGTATGATTTTTTTAGTGCACACCGGATTTTAGAACCGATATTTTCGTAGTTGGTCTCTTGTAAATATGGCAAGGATCTGATGATAGGTTCTAAAGATAAAGAGTGGAATATATCTTTCATCGCTTTGTGCGATATTGGAGGCAAAATGAACTTTGACAGTTATATTAAAAATGGCTGACGTAGGCCTTTCACAGCTAATATTGAATGAGTTTACATTGTTTGGATTACATGAATGTTATAAACTTTTAAAATCTGGTGTAACAGAACGTTAGTTTCTATTTGGTTTATTATCATATAAAATAAATAAATACGCTTTTATAATTTTTTACAACGTAATTTACATGAAAAATATATAAATATTATTACTGATATTATCTTTCCGCGAAGCGTGCCTAACTAGCTACACTGCTTGAGTCAGCCACCAAACGACTCGTCGTGTTCCGGCTGGGGGCTTGAAAACCAGCACTTTCTTTCTTCTCATTTCCTGCAGTTCATTTATACCAGTTATCATCTGGTGGATTGTCTGCTCGTTTGTCGGCTATTAACATTAATATATACATCACCGACCACATATATCACGAAAGCATTGCTTGACATGCATGTTGAAATTTGATTTACTTAATTCAAATCGAGTTGAACAACTGGTAAAAGCCGACGTTCCTTCATCCCCTGACAAAATGAGGACATAAAACTCGGATAATGACCGCTCTGTCAAGCGCAACCATGCCATTTATTCTCGGGTATTTTTAATATAATAATATTATGACTCTGTGATTTCATTATCTTTTTCCAACCTTTTATAAATACATACTGGATTAAAAAAATATTTAAATGGTCATAGCTCATCAGCCTGTAAAAATAGCCTGACATAAGCTATTGTGATTACTAATTGAATATTGGAGCGCTAAATTTCTTGAGTGATTTCATCGTACTCTCTCATAGTTATACTTTGAAAATCATGTTAATCTATTGCATCTGTTCTGGTAGTAGTGGTAAGATAAAGATATTTGTATGTATGTACCTTTTTCTGTAGTGATGGACACTAATTTTACCATGAAAAAAAGTTAATTCCTACTACTTACTTCATATATATATATATATATATATATATATATAATGATAAAACAAAATGTAAATGAAAAATTAATATAAATTGGTATTAAATATCAAACATCCTCCGTCTTTTCCTAAAATCTAGTTGCCCGTTTATTACAATTAAGATAAACTATTTTTTAAATTAAGATAAACTAGCTTTATTTATGTCAGTCTGACAATCTTTCCTAACACTAAGAAATGAATATCCATCAATTCCTTAGTTGGTAACCTATGAGAATAGAACTAAGCGAGGTAAGGTAAAGGTAAGGTAGTATTATATAATTTCACCAACGTTCGAAGCTCGAAATATTTGAAAAATTTTCTTAAATCAGAAATTAATTTTAAACATAAATATTCTGAATAAAATCGAATACAAACGCAAGTTTAATTTAAACCATGTATCATTTCTTATAAAAAGAACTTACAAAAGTGGAAACATTAAACGATCAAAGAATGGCAGAGATCGCACAACCAATCGGAAAAGGTCGCGGTAGTTATAGAGAGGAAGGAAAAATAGAAGTGGATTACTGTCTGGACTTACTTACTTACACGTATTAATAGTATTATAAAATTGCTGGATTGAGAGTAATTTAAGTATTCGAATGATTATACAAACAAACAAAATCACAAAGTGATAGAATCTTCTAACTAAATTTATGGAAATTTGAAGTAGACGGCCCTGGTGCCATTGCAGTCCGATGTTCTATGGATGCACCACGACTAGACGAGAATGGCTTGTACTCCAGGATGGATGGATCCAAATACTCAACTGCTCTTTCACTAATAAAATTCAACAAAAAAAAACTGACTCCATACAACACAATCTTTAACCACTTCAGGATAGACGAAGCTAGGGAGTAGTGAGAATCCGTGGAGATAGAGTCAAAAATGTAAATGTACAGTGTCCTATATAATGTTAACGAAAATATGTAAATGATGGTCAAACTGAAATTAATTGCTTACTGCTTTATTAGTGTTCGAAATTTGTCAACAAGTGTTGATTAGCGGTCTGTTTCCCATTAAAAAAATTGCTAACACTAAACGTCGTCAATAATACCCAGCAAAAAAAGAAAAATCAGTTACTAACAAATGCGAAAAAGACGTACAAAGTTTTCCCTTCGCGTTTTTATGAATCCCTTCTCCGTAATAGTTGGCACGATGCACTTCACCAATTAGCACTTCAGTGCACCGTTACTAATTTGAAGATTACAAAATAATCTCGTTGTTTATAATTGTCGCACTATTATTGCCAGCAGGACTGTCTCACTCGGTATCTCGCAAACGAATGGCCCAGTTCACCGATCTTCACTGACATCTCAGCACCGAGTCAAGTTCAGACTTATGTATATTAAAAATATTTAATAGTCAAAATAAACAATGAAAAATTTTACGCTTGAATAAATTGACGCTTTATTTAAATATGAAAAATATCCAAAGTCGGTAACATATCAATATACCGCTCACTTATTTGCATCCTATACTTAAGTCGCCATTATTTACCTTCGAAAAACTATTACCCTTACACAAAAAACAACGCCATACAAAACTATACTCAAACATAATTATCAGGTATTTTAAAACTCATACGCTTAAGAAAATTTCGGATCTACCGCGTAAATCAATTTATCTATATCTATCTATATCTATATCTATACTACTATATAAATCTGTTGAGCTTTTTGTGTATGTCTCGAGTTAACTCGAAAACGGCTTGAACGATC
>DWPT01000152.1:0-29544 GCA_018251895.1 Agathymus mariae mariae
CATCATCAGCCGGAAGGCGTCTACTGTTGAACATAGGTCTCCCCCATAGAACGGGATTTCGAACGGCTACTTGCCTCCCGTATCTAGCGTTAATAATTTATGTAAACTATAATTTACTGGTTACATTATTACGCACTAAACTTTACTTAAATACATGTAATCAAAATCTATTTACCTTTGCAAATAGATATAAGGTTTCCTCAATCATGAAATATTTGAACAGCATTGAACTCGTAAACTGTACCTACATCATACCTTAAATCTACCTGTTTGGTTTTCCTTTGTCTTGAGGTGTAACCTACCTAATTAGGCTCCTTTTTAATGGTGAACCGGTCACGTTTTCTTCACCAATAATCGTGTAAATATGTTTAATCTTCGCACATTTTATGATGTGTGCAGTAATGACTCAGAAAGCATTAAGACGTTAAAGTATGTTTAGTAGTATTTAACAACACATCTTGTTTTCGGATCGGTAATCCGATAGGCACAGATACCCATTCCTTTTGCAAGGGTGTCCGTATCGAGACTCCCAAATACTTGACATTCATTTGTCATAAACTTTTAAGTTATTGAGCTATTTGTTACTTAAGACGATCTTGAGCAGTTAAGGTGTATCAAATTACTAGCAATTTGTAGTCCCTTTGAAATGCGCTCAGATTCTGTGACATTTGTATTAATCGTTCAGTTTAATTTTAAAATATTTGCGTTCTGTTTCTGATAATTCGATATGTATTTCATCGTTCCTATTTAAACTGTCAACCTGTGCAATGTGCAAATGAACTTAGTCACCAGAATAAACAGCTTAACCAGCTCGTTACAGGCGATTCCTCATAAGTGACACCTTATTATATTTAAAATGCGATTTGTTGGATTAATATTGTAAATTATAAAACTGTAATTCTTGACGTAACGGAATTAGAAAAAATCGCGACAAACTTATATAACTAACTCTGTGCTCGAAATATGTACGTACCTACGTCTGACTCCGACATCCTTTAGTCATAGCAAATGTAATACGATTAACACTCAATGGAAGCGTAGGGTTGTCCAGATAGACTGATGACGTGGAGAACAGGAAAATGTTAATTCTGCTACCAATTCGGTTCGGTAGATCTTTAAAGGCTAATGAATTTTTTTATGAACATGTTACTATTCTATATTTTAAATTCGAATATTCTTTTTAGTCCGACATTTACGCGTAAAGGAAAATCAAATACATGCACATCCGGTACATCTTAGTAAACTATTTATACACTTTGCTTAGCCACACAGGAAGTCTTTATTTGGCGCCGACAAAGTTTCACGAGGTTTACACACAGATACCAAAGGAGATGTCGCCGAATATGAACAGAATCAATATTCATTCTAAGAACACTGCGGAAAACCGATAGGGTGCCTTTATGGCCTTAAAGTTGAGCAACGCACAAAGTTACAATCCGGCCCAGTGATATTCAATTGTGGTCCTTAACGCCGGAGTGTAATGGCGTCGTGTTGGAGCTACGTTGTTTTCGAATGACAAATTCATTGGTAAGGCTGTTATTGTGGTTCATCGTTGGTGGTGACACCTCGCAAATATTGTTACGAAGTAGTTTGGACCACCGACACGCGTCGGTGCTTTGACGCGGTGACCGCGATGGGCGGGCCGACCATATCTGACTCATGAAAATTAATGGTCACGCATCAATGAGATTCTGTATGGACCGACGAAAATTTTTGTATGGAGCGCATCTGTTATGTTTTTACATTTGAAAGCAAGTATTGATATTTCGGTGGTTTAAACACTCATCTCCCACGCAGCAGATCCGCGTTCGGAACTGGGGCATGTGTACTTTTTTAGTCATGCGTTAAGAAATTACAAACACTACTATCACGTAACTAAGAGTAATTTGGAATATTTTCGATATTTTTAAGTTTTCTGAAATACATACTACCGCACCACTCCTAGGGGAACCGCTTATGCAGTTATAGAATGGAACTTTAGTTGAGAAAGAGTAAATTTCAAGTACTTCACCTACTGTTAAATTGCCTTTAATAAATATAAATAAATGTTGTTTAAACAATAGATATATATGAAAATATTTTTAATAAATTTTTGACGACTGTTGTTTCTATATTGTAATTTTCTTTAACATATCGTAACAAATATACCAAGCTCATTATGATTTCATAGCTGAGAATAAATTTTAGAGCCCCTCCATCTGTTTTTGCCATATAGGTATGGCACCTATCATGCAAGTTCCATTTGTTTTATATACCTAATAGATTACTTAACCTTTAAAAGGAATGACATCATAGTTACAATGTACCGTGTAACATTTTTTTAAGTTGTAATGTATCAACCATATTTCTTTCGCAACGTCGTGCCGTACCTACCTACCGAAAATACTTACTTCTGAATCATTCGATGTGAAACATCGATCAGACAGGATGTACCTTGCGTTCATAATGACTCAACTGTAACAAATGTTTAGTGTTTTAGAATCATTACAATAAAAAACTAGTTCTTTAGGTTATATAGTGCAAAAAATTAAAATATTTAGACAAATACAGCTGGAATTTTATCTAATTCTCAATGTAACTAAAAAAGTTATAATAATAATTGTCTACGATGTTGACTTACATTTTTTTGGATATAAATGACGGGTTGCAAACAGGACTGATCGAATGGAGTGACTTTTCAACAAATGACCATTTAAATGGTGATACCATTTAATATAACTTATACCTGAATATTATAGAATTAAATTCATGAATATTAAAAATATCAACAACTCCTTTAAACTTCCGTTTTTATGAAAAAATATGTGTTTCTACAACTGAGAACTGTTGTTAGTTATATTTAGTGCTAGATACTGTGAGTTATTTTGATATAAAATTGACCATTATTTATTGTCAAATCTACAATGGACCTTGCTGATACCGATCGCTGTCTATTTGCTTTATCTATGGACTCAAAGAGTTCCGTCAATTTCGCTAGTATCTCAAGTGGCTCCCAATTGTCTTAAGGCTACTCTTTACTTCTGTTATTTCCTAAGCAATCGATTTACCTTTGCTCACCCTCCAGGTTTATCATGCAGTCCTGAAAGTTTCCCTAAAAATTCCTCATTGTATTGTTTATTAAAAAAAATTTATATGATTAATGTCATCTTTATATTTGATATATGTTTTCATTTATTTATTTTGGACCTACTGGAAATTTCTGACTAGGAATAAGTAGTACTCTTGTACAAACTTTTCATAGATATTATGTTTCTTGCACTTACTTGTATATTGTGTGTACAAAATAAATTAAATTAATAGATGAGTCGTTACCACAGGGCTACTACAGTTACAACTGGCTTTGTTTGGATTAACCGATGGTCGGAAAGGATTTTAAGTCCATTTTCATCGACACCAGAAATAGTTACAATAACCAACAAAAGGTATCTATTAATCACACAGATTTACTGACAAAAATAGTATTAATTATAACCTAGCAGAGAATAAAAAAAAAAACAAACAAATCTTGGTCAATACGATAATTACATCGCAATTTCGCGATAATTTAAATATTATCCATGAAGAATATCTCGAAACAAAAAAATAATAACTTCAAAAATAATGTTACAGTCAAAACTGTGTGGTACAAACATGCCCCTATTTTTCAATATTAAATGTTTCATTTCAATAATACAAATAGGCAACCGATCTCAAAGAAAATCTTGTTGCGGTTTGTAATCCTGTCCATGGACCGTGTGTATTGTAGGTGTGTTCTTATACGAACAACGTTATTCCCCCGCATCAATACACAAAAAAATCTTGATAAACAACTCCACTGCTGAAACTGTTGTTAAGATCTATCGCAACCTAACCTATGTATTATATCCGCCAAATAATACTTAACATTCCGTTCGCCGTATTCCAACTTTCATTAGACAGTCCAACCCAAAACGTGTCATTTCTTCAGACACAAGAATAAATTAAACGACCGTGTACCGATAATATAGGGTCATAACGGAGCGTACTGACGTGGCTATGTCTGAGGTTACATGACGTATGCGCCCGCTTATTTATACCCCCCTTTATCGTGTGACGTCCGCGCATAAAGGCCTGCCGCCTGTATAATAGGAGGACAGGCAAACCATTGTACAAGCATCAACATGTATAGAGCGACGACCATTCATCTCGCGCCGATGCTTGAAGAATGGTAGGAGTAATGCCCTCACAATAGTAATAATTCCAGTACTTAGGTAAGTATAGCTTCGCCGATGGATCTCGACGTGAGCTTTAGTGAGACCCCAGTGATTGCTAGTCTGGGGATAATTTCGCTACAACTTTACGGTAGAGCTGGGTTTTACAAGCTTGTTTCAGACCACTAATTCGAACTGTGCATTATGCAGACTTAATTGCCCCTCGCTCTAATAGCAGCCACACCAGTCATTGGCATTACAAAGTTTTACGTTTATCTATGACTTCGTTCATCTGTCTAAGGTTTTGTTCATTTGTATCACATTAATGGCAAGATTATATAAAATGAAAACTAGTTTATTTTAACTATTTATAGTTGATAGTATCAGGCGTTACTTTGCGGAAACTCATTGTTATTAAATCAGTATTGATTTACTTTGCAACAATCCGCAAGCACAATGTATGATGGTATATACTTCTATAGATGCATATGACCTCCCTCCCTCCCACAAAGAATGATAAATAAAAGTATATACCAACATACATACCGTCACCAACACGTATTTCGCCCCGGAACAGAGCATCATCAGGTTGAGTTGACTCTACGAGTGTTAACCGCAAAGACTACCATTAATTCTTATATACATATAATAGTCAATTTAGCCTTACACAAACAAATCAACTGTTATTTCTTTGAAGACATTCAGCTTTACACTCGTACAGAAGGAATGTAAATTAGAACACAAATAGTTTATATGTATAAAATCGTAATATTGGATTTTTGGACATTAATCTATTGGAAATCAAAGAATTGTCCATGGACTTACAAAACAATATACTTAGGTACTTAAATGTTAAAAACTTTCAGTAGTTTAACATTAAAAATGACATATTATTTGCTTTGTCTATCTAATACAAAAACCTAAATGGTTTATGTTATAAATTACCTATCTTTACATATAATAAAATTCTAAGTAATCGCTTTATGTACATGAAGCATACATGAGATAAAGTAATGTAAGGTACCTTTATTAACGCAATAGAATTAAAAACAATAATTGTTAGAATTTTTGTACGTTTGTCTGTGCGTTTGTTCGAGCTAATCTCAGAAACGGCTTAGCCGATTCCATTTATATTATTATATTTCCATTCTATTTATATTTATTCCATAGTTTTCATAAATCCATCCATAAATAAAAAAGTCTTATTATAATTAATAAATTGTAAATTGTAATCCATAGAACGAGAAACACCCAGTTCTAAAACCATTCAGGTGCTATTTCTAAGCGTAAGGCGCAGTTTTAACGAAGCGAGGGTCATTTGTTAGTTAATAATAAATTGTTATCAACAGTGATCGAAAAAACCGTCACTGTCCTACATGAGAGACTCTAGTTTCAATCTGCCTCACACTCACCACCAATTATTACCAATTAATCATCATTTGCTTCAATAAAGTGAAACAACGTAAGGAAACCTGTTGACCTGACAGTTATTCATAATGTCATCAAACCCGTGTGAAGCCTGTTAATCTGCACTTAGCTAACATGGGAGACTATCTACCCTTTAATTGTGACAGGAAGCCTGAGCCCATTATTGGGACAATTATATTAATAATGGTCTTAACTAGATTTAACATGCAAAGTTGTTCCAAATAAGTTGTTTTACTGCAATAAGCCTACTACCATATAAATGAATGAGTAAAATCTAGTTGAGACAATAGGACACCTCTTTTAGCGGTTAATTGGTGAACGTTCCAGTTTCAGAGCGAGAAGCCGCGTGCTTCAGTGCTCCGCCGCGGGCGTATCGCCGTGGGAACGAAGCCTCCCGCCACCGACACTATATCAGTATAAACATACCACAAAACAATTCATCTTGTGAGATACTGTCTGTTATAAATGTTTATTTGCTTAAACTTTATTGACCACAATAATACATGAAGGACAAATTTAGAACTTAATACTTAAGTGTTAGTTCTGTATCAACTAATCATTAGTCTAAACTGACATAATTGAAATGCTGTTTTAAATTAAGGACCATATATTACGTACATAAATGATATGTATAAAATTGGATTAGAAACCTACAATGTTATGAAACACACAACGGTTGTTTAAAGGTGGATCTTATAATGGGACTTCTCAGACAAACAAATAACTCTTTCTATAGATAAGTAGAAATAATTTTGTAAAATTTGAATACAAATCCTTAACACTAGAAGCATTTAGGACGCATTCCTCTGACATTACGACTGAAATACGTTAAAAAGAGTACCCAACGGATGATTTTAGAAGGAAAGTTCCTATCACCTGATCCTGTAGGGATTAATCTACAGAACCCCAGCGAACACCAATAGAAGAAGTCCGGCGCCACTCCACGTCACGTTCAGCAGGACACAACAGGAGCCGGAGCGATGCAGCCTGCACTGAAATCAAAGATACTTACCCCTTACAGCCTAATCAAATACGTAAAACCTTCTTCTGATTTACTGCCTCAATTGTTAAACGTCTTAGAAGCAAGCAGGTGCTCTGATGATAATAAAACAAACGCGTAACAGTACAAATAAAGATACAGATGCACTGTTTGTAAGCACGCGGCAGGGTACCTCACGCCTATGATTTTATGGCTGCCTAGATCAGTGAACAGAGAGTATATCATCGTTAATATAATACTTGTTGTATCGAATAGCATATCTTAATCAGATTTTTGCATTAAATTCATACACCTCATATATTGCACCTAATTCTAATTTTGTGAGCGCTTTGCACAATTAAAATACAGTTATAAGATACTTGATGCAAATTTATCTATCACGTGTTTATCGCATATTTGCCATTTTTAATTATTCCAATTATTATTATTGAGGGTATCTGTAAAAATAAGTACATTCACATGCCTGTCAGTTCAAATGTTACCTACACGCGATTTTCTTTACGGATATGGAGTTTAGTTATCCAACGACAAATATAATTTAGCGTAAATAAAATGATCTTAACTTTAGAGGCTATGTTTGCCCTAAAATATAATTAAAACTATTGGAACAAAAGAATAAAGGTAAAGTTTTGTCAAGCGGACACACAATATAGGTCTCATAGTTTGCAGGAAAACTTATGTGAACGCAGGAATCTAAAATATTTCTTAGCAGCCCGAAACTCTATAAAAGGTTCTCCGAATCGCGATTAATCATTTTTTTAGTACATTTGTCACACTAGCGCATTTGATACTCTACAATAGGTTATCACGTTGATGTCTTTTGTTCAGAGTTGCCTGCGACGGTAACAAGATTAACTGTGTTACAATTACAACACTTCACTATTACAGTATTTTTTTACTTACTAAATAAATAATTATATGCACAACCAAATTATCAAGTTTAAACAAGAACATTATTAAAAATATTCTGATATTTTATAACAACATTCCTATTAGGTATATGGAAAATTAATTACAAAATTAATGGATTCAGTTTAATATCATAGACATAAAGATTTTGGCACAAATTAAAGACTTTTTTTTAATTGTAAGTTAAATAAAAAAATCAGAATGTAGGAAAAATGTTTATTGTATAACTTAGATAATTTCTCATTATGATATACTGATAAATTAGTACAAAATTAACTGAAATTTTGAACAGAGGTAAATTTTAACATTGTTTAAATTTTTGCACTGCTCGCTTAGGAATTTATGACGCAGAATAAATAACAAGTTACAGACGTGAACAGTTAAACACTACAGTTGAATTAATAATGGCATTTGCCTGACGAGCGACGGGTCCGGGGATCGAATCCCGGCTGATTTTTATATAATACATAAATGTATGTTCCCTAGTCTTATTTTCGTGCAATGTTTAAAATGTGCGCTTACTACACGCTTCACAAATAATCTTAATGCGACCGTATGTATTAAGATGATTTATTTTTTAATCTTAGAAATTGATGTCAATAACTCAATCGTTTTCATATAATAAACTAAAATTTAAAACAAAAACATTACAGATATGAACTAGTATAGATACTGCAAGACATCTGCCTCGCCCTGGTTGAAGTTAGTGCCACGCACCAACTAGCTCACTCTCCTTTAGTTTACTTTTAACTGCCCTATTAGGTAGTCGTAACTTTTAAAACATAGAAATATCGAGTTATGGTGTTAACAATACAATAAAAGCACGTCAAGGGTTCCATTTACATTCAGCATTTCACTGACAGCCATGTATGACGTCACCACGTTAGAAAAGTACACGATACGCTCGATTTTCAATGTTTACGTACTATTAGCGAACAAACATCTATCTTACTCCATATCTGTGGTTTACACCCACTTCCCCGTTACATCAGACAACAAATAAGCACAGTTCGTTTAGCTTAACGAGTCTTCATTCATAACTCTTGTCATTAGCATTCAGAATAGGACGCGATTCAATGGCTCATAGTGAAAAAACACGTCAGCGATTCTTCTAATTATCGTTCCACTTCCCGTGAATTTTCATCTCGATTACGGCTAGAGACTCTTGAGTCGTTCGATATAGATGTCAAAATTAGTTTTAAGTAACGAAATTTGTTTGGTCCGTCTATACAAATATTCGTCACGCTCGCACCAGCGGGCGGATGTAAAAAGCGAATGTTGGGCACGTTGTGAGGGCTAATTAAGATATGTAAGCGATATCGACCCACTGTTGTTCGATCCAACTATTGTCCCTTCAACGCATTGTGCTTGTACATAATGTAAGATCCGACCGGAGATATTGGTTGAATATTATTTACAATGCAGGTCCCGAAGTCGCCTAAAAAGGAACGTGATTGAGGCGGTTTTACTAAGCAACTCCTATCTCCGATCGTGCTTGTAGCAGGATTGTTTTCGAACAAAAATAACTTCATCCCCGCTATGTCGTTTGAGTTGTAATTATTATGGTATGTAGACTACAATTTACTTATTAAACCTTATCGCTAAATATGCATTTCGGATATATATCCATACTTGCAATAAAAACTTCAACGATAAAGCTTCATAAAACAGGAAATATTAAATATTAAAACACTTTAAAAGCCAATAACATCTCAACATCAACAAGTCCCTGCACTCCCGAATAAAGAAGCGGCAAGATGCTCCCAAGCAAAATATTAGAAAAATCACATTTACTTACTTATTTTAAAAAGTCAAACAAGTAAAAAAATCTGAAAAAACATGTGCTTGTCATGAAGATAGATCTGCAGTTTTGTATCAACAACATTGAATTTTTGAATACTGCAAAATACGATGAGTAAGTAGCATAGCTAAGAACAGTTAGTTACACATTGTCAATTTATAAATGCGACAAACAGGACAGAAATAAATCGCTGAGGCTAAAATGTTGAAAACCCATTACGGTTTGAATGTTAGGAGATAAATACGTATAAATTCGGGTTGTTTTCCTTTAATTGAATGTGTCGAACCAGTGCGGCGCGTGGGATGACTATACGAATTATAGGCCATTGTTGTCGACCGCGGGGCGGGTAATGTGAGTTTTTTAAACATTTTTGCAGCCGCGGTGCGTGGAGCGTGTATGCTGACTTAAAATTAGCATATTGGATACATCGACCGTATATATTGATCTCCGAGCCAAATCTATTTAAGAATAATTAATTTTCTACAGTTTTTTTCTAATATGTAATCGTAATATGTATGTATCGTGATAAATATTACTTTATAGTTTTAAATTCTAGTAGAAACTTGAATTGGAATAAATATTAAAATATAACGATAGTCCCTTTTAAAGCCGTAGATAAATACCCTTTTAAATTACTACTTTAATTACGAACAAACGCACTGCTAATAATAAATTGGTAGAAAAACATGAACTTAATTTTTAGACACCTCAACCCCTATTAATCGTCTCATTTACTTTGCATTAATTATATTCTAATGAATAAACAAACCCAACTGATCAATTAAAAATATAACATTAGGCACACGTCAAGGTACGCAAACACGACGTTTGCATCCTCCGCGAAGGTTTAGCTCGCCGCAAAACGATCTCAATCGATCGCTAAAAAATCCATCGCTTATGCCGCATTATGCTCGCCCCGGACCAATATGTTCTGTTCAAAGATTAACAACGGAACAGCCGACATGGCCGAATTGGAAATTGATGCTTATGCCATCAGCATAAAAACGTCCTCCCACGCCCGAA
This sequence comes from Agathymus mariae mariae, assembly GCA_018251895.1. Classification (NCBI taxonomy): domain Eukaryota; kingdom Metazoa; phylum Arthropoda; class Insecta; order Lepidoptera; family Hesperiidae; genus Agathymus; species Agathymus mariae. The sequence goes on from DWPT01000152.1 coordinate 10,331, forward strand.
CATAATCTCATAAGCCGTTGTAAGCGCCGAAGATCCGACTACAATAATACGTGCACTGGGCCGGCGCGCGCGCAGTCTGATCTGACCACTACTGTGCATTTCCCACGGGCTGCGTATTGTTCCATCCCGCTCGCTCCGCCTATCATGGTCTCTGTTCCTCTTGATGGACTGCCGTTCTTTCGTTAAAACGAAGCACACCCACACACGGTGCCGGTATTTCAGATTATTCCATGGTAGAAACCGACATAGATTAGGTACGGGTTAACTCCCATGTCTTTGTACATCACGAAACTGTATTTAACAAATATTAAGTTACATCAAATCGATTATAAGCTGCAAATTGTATATAAATAAATTAAACACCTCAACGCGTGTAACATCTTGGATCACATGTTATTTTTACTCGACAATCAAAATGAAAAGATAAATATTTATAAAACCTAGCTAAGCGAAAGTTAAAATTAAGTGAGTTTGGGGGCTTTTTCTCAAAGCAAGACAATGCTTACAATATAAGAATTTGTAGTAGGTATAGAGATGTGTTTGACAAATTGTGACACTTTGAATGAAGTAGAACGTTTAGATTATATCCTGAGTAACAGAGGCATAAAATGTTATTTTTAAATCAGAAGTAATGAATTATTCATAGAACGTTGAGTTATCCACAGTAGTCCAGAGTTCCATGCACACTGTACTCGTTTATGTGGCAAAGAAATGTTTGTACACGGGTCTTGGGTGTTTGCAATATCTGCTGTGTGTTTATCCATACCACCCTTAACACGGGGTTTTGTAGAGCAAGGGAATGAACTTGTTTTTATAAAAAAAGCGAACGACATCTATACTAGTCGGACGATTGCCAACGCGTTGCAAGCTGGGAAGGAAGCGCTTGCCGCTATGGACTTTTCAATTCAACAATTGGTAACATCTGATAACAATTTTACAACTGACTCGATCTTCGATGGAAGGGATCTCACATCGTTACCTATTTAATTATTAGTCCTGGAGGTTGACCGTCTTAAGAATGGACAGTCAATAGAGCTCATTTAAGACAGACATATTTATTGATTGGTGGAAAATAACAAAATTATACAGTTTCGTTAAGTATTCAGTGGCTAAATATAGTGATGTAATGTTACTTGAAGTCAAATGATAAGGTTAATCTTTGATGGGAGCAGCTAGGTAAGTACAGCTTGCTTTTATAAAATGAAGAAATGCGTGAAGACAGAAATAGAATCTGTGGCGATTAAGGTACAAGCACTACAACCGTGTAGCTTATGCGACATAGTAAGTAAACGCTCACATGCTCACACGCAATTGTTACTAATCAAGGGATATTATGAATATTTTACCAGTTCCAATTACGGTTACTGATATTAGATGATTTTGGACTTACAAACAAAATATATAATGTATTTACAAGGTAACATTTTGAATTTCTGTGTAGGTATTATAATAATAGTAAAAAAAAGCTGCCTCAAGATGCATAAGGTTCAAAGAGCGAAAATTTGTTAAAACGTGTTTCATTTAGACTCTGCTCCTATCCGAAATTATTTTAAACTTTTTTTTCGGATTTGGTTAAGGTTTCGGATATATTTTTATTTCGGATATCCGATAGTTTCAGTTACGGTTACGGAGCTCCATAACATACCTATTAATTTAATACTGAAAACTTCAGAATTCACATAACATAGTGTGATTTAAAATCGTGATAAAATAGAAGATAAGGCTTATACCTCATTTACCTACTAGATTAATTTAATTTAGTTTTTAGATTTAGCAAGATCTTAGACATAAAAAATTCCAATATATCCTTAACAACTTATAAGTTATTAGAGTAAAATTTTATATTGCAACATTTTAAATAGCATTCATTACGAAACACGAACAGAAAAACCGTAATGTATCCATTGCGGAATCATCAAGCTAAGATTGACTTTTTCTGAACATAGCGAGCAATATAATCATTAGATAAAATTTCGTAACGATAAATTTTAAATTGTTTCTTGGTACAGGGTTGTCTAATTCCCATCTGTCTAGAGAGCGTGCTCATCGCGTCTCCTGTCAAGCGTACCCGCAGGCGAAGTCTCTATTGCAGCTAATTAGAGCGAAATATTTTGGCCACGACGAACGATTAGTCTGAACGAGATTAGCCTTCAAATAAGTAGGTAATTGCGACGATTTTTACGTCAGTCTTTTTTTAATTCAATCGATTATTTATCAACAAAATGTTAAACTATATTTGTAATCAAAGAAAAGGTTACGTTTAGTTTTCTGACCGCTAGCGAGTAGCGATAAAATTTGTTTCTGTTTATTGAACTTTTCAACATTGAAAAAATTAACAAAAATTACCAACTATAGATTTACCTTAGACCAGACAACCATGAACCATGAAATAAATAAATAATAACAGCCAAACTAGCAGACGGGAGTTGATAACAAATGATCAATACCGACCATAGACATTCGTAGCATAGGGAGAGTAACGAATCGATTGCCTACTATAACGAAGCAATAATTCCCTTCCACTAATGAAAGAAATGAAGTTATTCGGTTAGTATTAATTCGATATACTAGTTTATCTCATTTCGCTAGCGAAAACATGGCAATTTTGGATAGTTAGTTATACGTTAAAATACAGTGCCGCAGGTATCAATCTATACCACTATCAACTGTCAGGTGAATATTAAATCTCTTAATTCCGTGACACAGTTCCACTGATTGGGCTGTTCTTAACGAGAACAAGAAAGCAACACAAGAGTATCTAAGCAGATTCAGAACTTAGTTAAATCCAGTTAAATAGCAATAATAGCTTTTTCTTTTTTCTTCATGCAACTTTTAACTAGTACATTTTATAATTTCATTAATGATATGCAAGGGTCTCTTTCGCCGTATTTTCTCCTTCATGATAAAACACCTAATGAAACCTTTGTAACATTTCAACTTTGATGCACAAAAATAATATAAACGTTTGTTTACACACACCCACTAGGATATATCATTACAAACATCCATGACCCGAGAACAAACATTTATCGGCAATCGAACCCGGAACCCCTAGCTCGGCTGGCAGGGTCACTACCAACTGGGTATTGGGTCGTCTATTTAAATCCACTTCCAATCTACTTGTTCGTATTAACGAGACGAACGCCAAGTCACCTAAATCAGATGTCGCTGGACATCACCAGCCATTTTAATTTCCATGATAAGTTTTCCTGTCGTGCTAGCTACCACCCTGCTAGAATCTACTATGAAATTTTTAACATATTTCGCTAAGTATTGGAGAACCAGTAATCAATGGACACCCCTTATTACTTCTTGGTGCCAATGCACCGATGTTTTTGGTCTTACCGGTGTTTATGGGCGATGATATAATTGTAGTCCATTATAAACTATTATCAAACAATTATTTGATAGACATCCATGAATTGACTTTACGTCAATATAATATACCTAATTCTTATGTATGTCTTAGGTACACACAACCAAGATTTTTTTTTAAACGAAACAGTGCAATACAAAAATTATCACATGTAGCATAGTATTGATATGCTTTTATACAGAAGAAAAGCAGATGCTTCGCCTGTCATTCGAGTACACAAAGCCTGGAAACGCGTCCCGTTTCTGCATAGAGGGCGTCGCATTAGTATTACTCTATTTACACCCATGCTATCTGCCCACAGAACGTGGGCTTTGTCCCTGTCGATGGGACCTTGACGACGACTTTACAGAAAATTTGTAAGTATGTTTCCAGGTATATCGTCTTTAAACGATCAGGCACGAGCCCGGGACGCTGTAACCGGTCGGTTTGAATTCCATGGCGCCGTTGTTGCCATGCATCTCCATTGACAATTGTCCTTCAATGGAAACGTCACGCGGTTATTTGCTAGAGACGGGCAAGTTTCTTTTCTGACTTACCAAACGGTCACAAGATATGGCTGTACCAGTGGAAGACCAGTGCCGGTAGACGCCACAGAATTGAATTTCACAGGGACGGCGCACTCATATACACACGCACTTGGCCTTACTCTTGGGCGAGCTCTGGGCAACAGATGTGGCAGCTTTCGGTCAGCCTTGTAATGGTTGTTTGCTCGAGTGATTGATAGTGCCAATAATACGAGTCTCCTGTGGCTAGTTCATGTAACTAGCGTGGAGCATTTCCAAGGTGTCGATATGTTTATTCTTCCAGTTATGTGTCGCATAGATATCAACAAGTTTTTAATGAATAATTTCACGTATTGAAAAGGTTGATGCTCAAATCCCCCAGTTCTCCGAATCCCCAAGATAACGAGTTCTAAATAAAACAATCGCGACTATAAAATGCAAATGGTTGTGTTCAATCGAGCTATCATAATATCCATTGAATTACGAAACTACCATATTATAATATGGGAAATCAGAAATGGGAGATAAATAATACAACGTGTAAAAAAAAATTGGAAAATGATGAATCATACATTTTTATAAAGGTGGGTTAGATTTAATTTAAACAAAAACAAAACAATGTTTCTCGGTACATATTTAAAAATCACATATTTATTCTTAACATCAGACGTAAGACTATATATTATCGAATAGTAAATTTCAAGGAAACGAAGAGCCTTATCATTTGTACCATGGTAGAGTACCATAAATATTCACTATTCATATGAAATAATTAATTACGGAATTCTTTATCAACCTTGTATAACCGCCGTCCTACTACCAAATGCTTGGTTTATATTTATTCTTAACATCAGACGTAAGACTATATATTATCGAATAGTAAATTTCAAGGAAACGAAGAGCCTTATCATTTGTACCATGGTAGAGTACCATAAATATTCACTATTCATATGAAATAATTAATTACGGAATTCTTTATCAACCTTGTATAACCGCCGTCCTACTACCAAATGCTTGGTCTAATTTATAGACTAAACTATAACAGAACTAAAAATATTTCAGTCAATAAAAAAATACAAAAAATCTGTTATTTCAGTACCAGTTTTGTAACTTCAGTGACACGCTTTATGAGGTTTTGCTCGAACACTGGAGTTCTATTTTACATCCAAATAACACTACACTAATTTGTAGTTTCTAACAAGTTGATAAAAAATAAGTTGATTAAACTAAATTTAACTACTGCTACACTAATTCTAAAAACACTTTTGTACTTACTAAATAAAAGAGTACTCTGTAGTATTGGTAAACAAATACCATTCGTAGCAAAATACTTAGTATAACTCTATTTATAGCACACCGTTTAGATCTCGCTTGGCAAAGTTCTGGCGCCAGAAATTTTAAAAACCTTAAACACTGATTTAGAATATGCGATGAGGTAACGAGTTTTGATCCTCTTATACGACCTATATTTACATCGATCATTGCCATCTACTAATTCAACTAAATCAGCTAATTCCAGCTAAATATATTCTACACTAACTTAACCAGGACGACGAAGACAAATACACCTCCGACCCTTTCTTTCTTTTGAATCTATTAACGCAATAATAGTAAAAAAATAATCTATAAATTAATTGGCGGTAACTACCGAAGAGTTAGTTCGAGTTCCAATCGCGGCAGACATTGACAACATATTTATAATCTGATAGTGACAAATAGCAACGTTTCATTGGTACCGCCCTAAGGCAACTACTACACGGAGTACTAGTGAGGGGTGCGATTATTTTTTATGTATTAAGGAGGCCAAATACACCAGACTCTATCTAATACCTAAATACCGCACCAATGTGTACAGGCAGAATAGGAAACCTTAGTTAAACTCAATTTGATATTTGTCATGTTTGTAACAAACGACGAACTTATTTGATACCATAATTTTTTTTGCAATAAAAAATATTGAAGTGATATCGTAATTTTTTTGATAAATATTTAAATGCAAGACAATTTACAAAGTAATCATTTTTTAGTTTATTGAATAAAATTGTTTCCATAACGAATACTATACACTTAGTTTTATCGACAATAAAAACAATATGATCCGATCTTAAATATAAAATTCAATTACAAATCTAAAAATGATAATGAAGTATTCTGATTGTATAAACCTAACTTATACTAAATGTCTTTGTCTACAGTCAATAGATTCTAGTCTCAAACCTAGGTCAATACTGTCGGTGTACACACTACTTGAGCCAACACTGAGTAGTTTAAAAACGGTGTTGTATCCCCATGGACCAACACTTTTCAATGAAAATGTACATGCTAGTCGACTATAAACAAGGTAATTATAAAAAAAAATTTATGACTACACTTGTATCAATAAAAAAAAATCCTATACATATTGAGTACATAACAACAATTTCTTAATTATAACGTTTGCCTAAATTGAACAGAAACCTTATAATAACAAATTAAAGGATATAAAGTTAAGTATATTTACAGTCAGCAAGACAAAATAGTTCAGAGATGCCGGTTTGAAATCAGGCAGTTAAAATCGGAAGGTACTGTGTGCAAAATATAACAGTGCAGAAAATATAATTTAGTTGTAATTTTCCTCTTTTAGTTATAAATATTTCTATCTTATCTGAAAAAACCTTCCCACCAATGGAAGATGCTCTCGAACAACGAATGAGGTAATGACGTCATAGCCCTTCCATTGAAGATGGAATGCTTTGTATCAACCAATGTACGTATTGTACACGTGGTAAGGAAATTTATTTATAAATATATTTATTTTTCTGTTTGATATAAATGGTGTTTTTATTATTATACGGGCACTCACAACAACCATACTCTATATATAGTGGCTAAACAAAAGTCGCACGGAGAACTCTTGACATGCTGACATATGTCATTTGACAGTAATTCCTACTAGCATAATCTTCACGTAGCACAACCACTTTTGTAATATTTATAATAATAATAAATTATAATTCCTTGTTGTAATTGGTGGATAGTTTAGAAAAACATATTGAATATTTCCTAAATAGGATACAGCATGTCTGATAAACTGTAAGGTGGAGATCAGTTTTAAGCCACCGCAGTTTAGCCGTGAACACGATATCCATGCAACTGGCTCGAAATATCGGCGTACAATATAGGTATCGTGAGTACCCGATTGTAAGTGATGTACAATCCAAGACGATGTTTAAAATCATCACATTAATACAATACTTCAGATCTGAGTAGTAAACCTAGAGATGATAGTTTATCGTTACAATTAAAAATATCAACATGGGTAATTATTATCACAGATTGATTACTATCTTAGAATAGGGATGTTATGGATATGAAACTTCGGATCCGGATATGGATACGGATATATGAATAATATTTAACCGGTTTAGATTATGGATACGAACTTATTTCGGATTATCAGATTGTTTCGGATAATTTCGATTACGGATATTAGATGATTTACATGGAAAAATTATATAATGTATTTACAAAATTTGACTTTGTTACTAGGTATTATAATCACAGAAAACCAATTGAATAATAAAATCGTCAACGTGGACCAGTCATAGCGTGCTTTATTTACACTGTGCCTCTATCCGAAATTATCCGAATCCGAAACCTTTTTAACGGTTACGGTTACGGTTACGAAGCTCCATAACAACCCTGCTTACAAAGATTGAGTTAACATAACTGATATGATTATGCTTATAAGTAATGATTTTGAAAAAGTCGAGCAATGAAGCTTAGTTACTTTACAGTGAAGTAAAAAAATCATATACAAGTTCAATGAAAATCAGTCCATTTTACATTGCTACGTATCCACAAATAGACAAATATTAATTTATATAATGATATTGTTGTTGACATTTACGCGCACACACACACAAGTCAATATTGAATAAAGTATTAAATTCACTTTGTTTATACCTGGAGGTGAAAAATGGAGGTACAAAGGTGTATTGTTATTATCCCAACTCCAAACCCAACTTTTTTTATTCGATTTTTATGTCTTAAGTCATTTTCATTCTTTCCTTCTTTATAGGTTGGAGTGTCACAAATATGAATGAAGCTTATTGTTACGTCCAAGACATTTGCCCCGCTTGGTATACCTCTACTGAACAATTCACGAGACAATGACATCAGATAACTTCTGTCGGATGCACCCCCTGCCCTGTGCCGACCGACTGTGACCCTCGTCACGGGTGTAGTTCTATACTACATATGTACCGGCTACTACGAACTTTCTAGAATCGACCGAGAAATATTTTAACGTATTTCTGTTGCAGTGTTGGAGGTCAGTTCGAACGGGGACCGTTCTAGTTCAGCAACGCATCGGTGATCACTGCGAAGTCTCCAATCTGCAGGTTTGTAGAACAATTCATTCATATCTACAACTATATAATGCGCTATACTAACACTAGCTTTCACTGTTTGCGTGTGAATTTGAATGAGTTCGTAATAATCAAAGGGGGTCACAGATTCATAAAGATTTAAAAATTGAATATCCAATCGCCCGACTATTAATATATGTCAGTTTATACAAAGTAAAACATTTACATTCTATCATCATTACCCACATGAAAATTTAATTTTCAAATTAGAGCACCGAATTGAAAACCACACAACAATGTACAAAAATACTCTTTTTTTTTTGTTATCGTAGTGTTTTGCATCCCGCATAGCTTCATACCATGATCGTTCCATGGCCAAAACCGTAACTATACAAGCTGCAAACGTTAATTAGTAACGGGAAATATCCATGAGATAAAGTACGATCCACAACACCGGACACACAACCGCCGTATGTAGTAAATGGCTGACGGTTAACACTTATCAAACGGTGCAGCTTCGTTCCATGGCGCAGTAATGTTCATTGCACAGTCACGATAAGACACGGCTAAGCAGATTCACCACACGTTTGGCTGCTTCAATGGCATGGTATTGCTGCCCGAATGTTACAAGAAGAACAGTTTATCAGCGAGCACATCAGACGGGGATTGGTGGATGCTTTGGCCTACGAGAAAGGCGAGTTTATGAGCGTACTGGCAGGGGGCCGGCACGCGCACCGTGCCGGGCCAGTTGTAGTACAAATGGCACATTTTGTATGTCAACCGCTGGCACTGGTCGGGCGTCATGCCGCTGTCGTCGTGGACCACCACGTAGTGAGTGGGCGTGACTGTGCCTTGGTTCACTTTTTGCGACACCACCAGGAAATCGTACCTGAAAATACGTACAAATATTTTTCTATACAAAAAGATATACACAAGTGTCTTCTTGTCTATGGTTAATATTTTCCAAGTCGTATAATCAAATAATATCGTGATAATTAGAACTAATATCAGCTGCATTGCAGTATCGTGCGTCAGCAATAAACCAAGGGCGTTCTTTGCCACATTTGAAAACGTCAGTAAAAAATATAATATTCTTCATCGCTTCAAGAATCACGGTACGTAAATTAAGGATTGAGATGACTGTACTTATGGGTAAGTAATGTAAGAATCTATATTGAAGCCAACGGGCGAGGCAGTAGCACTAAATCCCTTCTGTTAAAATCAACTGGGCTCGGTCTCACGCAACTTAATCCCAACAATACATGTATACTCTCTATATTGCAAGCTTTTTAACTAAAGTTTGACTAGCAGAAAAAGCTAACATTAAGAATCAAGTCCACATAATTTAAAATTACATACATTATAATATGTTTACAAATGTTTTAAATAAACAAAATGCGAGATGGAGTAATTTACGTTTACATGACTGGAGTCAGTTAAGAAACTCAAGTTGCTTCGTTCCTACTGGACAACATAATGGGGTAGGACATGTGCATCATAATGGTCATGAAATTTTTTTGTATGTACACTTAATTATCGATATAGTGAAAACATTTTTTGTTTTAATTCTTGCCTATCTGTCTGTCGGGTGATGCATTACATTAAAACTGCTGAACAGATTCGGATGTTACTCTACATATCTGCAACTTACTTAATGAATCTATTCTCTTCATCCCGGGAAATTAATTTATACATGCGTGATAGGATACAAAATTGTATATGGAGAATCTGATACTACACTAGTAAAAAAATTAAACTTCCAAGTCATTACTATCAATTGATGCTTTTTTATTTAATACAACTAGAAAACCAAATTCTTAACTAAGACAACGCTGGTGCTGGTTTTGTGAAGCGAACGAGGGCGGTAATACTAGTCGATACTAGTGTTAGTATTCATTACTCGATATTACGAAGAGATAGATGCGGAGAGTTAATCTCCGAAACCACGGCACGTATAACGATGCTTTCACCATTTGAAAGCTATGTTATTATGGATGGTCCACAGACTACATATCATGTTTGTTAGATATTATTTATAGATTAATATAAATCTTGGTAGATATAGTGCAACCCTAATCAAGTCGCAACAGGCCGCTAGTAACACACAGCACTAACCAATCGCGCCTGGTGATATCACGATCGACGACTGTGCCCGGGGCTGGATTATCGAACTCCCGGCCAGCCTTCAGAAAGATCCTGGTGTTGATGCGCTTCTGCACGACAATGTAGGTGAGCGTCGGCCTGTAGCTCTGGCCCATGAGCTGGAAACACACCTGCATCTGGGGGATCTCATACTGCTGCAACAGTTTCAGTTGTCCGTCGCCGACGCCGTCCCTGGAATGCGAGTTAAATGTAGTTAAATGCAACGTTAAGTTAAATTAATGAGATGCAAATATATGAAATTCTTCTTCGTGGGCCACAAGTGAAACTGAAAGATTTTTGTGTTATTACTTCTGTACTTTCACAAGGCCCGGCGTGTAACTAATTTAATGAAACTGAAAATTAATATTTGAACTATTTTTTGACAGTCAAACTTCACCCGCCATCACTATGCCAAGAAATTTCTAAGAAAAATATTTTCTAATGTTAATGTTTCGTATATCTTGCGGATTCTTAACAAAATTGTCGAAACATTTTTAACATACATTCCATTTATTATGTAGAACATATTTTAATACATCATGTTATTTGAAAAGATAACTAACCAAGTCCTTCGTTCCAAAAATATACATTTTATGTAATGAATTTTTTCTTTATAATTATTGTACTTCCTTTGGTGATTATAGTTTAATCCTCAAATGTATTATATAATAATCTAAAATGAATTCGACTGAAAATATGTATGTCCCTATATGAAACATAACTATAATATATTGAAAGCATACAATCTATGGGTAGAATAATAAAATGTATTGGTTTAAAGTTTCATATAACAACATAGCGTTAAGGCATGTAATATATTTGATAACTAAATAGAATGTTAGTTCAATGGAATGAGGGCTTTCAAGTAATGATTAGAAAACAATAAATATGTATGAGTGTGAGTAAAGGACGGCTTCCATTAGAAATTAATGTGAAGAAGAATGAAACATATAAACTTGCCACATTAAAGTGGTAATTTGAAAGTTAACCTACATAATAAAATAGGCAATCTTTACCTATATATAATTATTCTGTCTGGCAACTTGCCGTTTGTCCGTAGGTAATGCCGAAGTGCATCAACAAGGCAAGACTTGAGGCTATCTACTATTTCTTGACCAGTTTCTTGGAAAACCGCTTTCGAGTACCAGTGGGTCATGGACTGATTATAGGATGAAACAAATGCTGAAACATTAAATATTTTTTAAGAGAAACATATTTTTATTTGCTATTCGTTATTGCTATTGCGTTCAAAAATGTATCCTTACTTTGCAAATTGTCATCGTCAATCAATCAAAAGAGCAATTTTTTATATCTTAATAGCCGATAAACGAGCATACGAGCCACCTGACGGTAAGTGATCACCGTCGCCCGTGGACACCGGCAAGGCCAAAGGTATCACTGATGCGTTGTCAACAAGGAAATGGGAAGAAGAAAGAAAGTACTGGCTCTCAAGCCCCCAGCCGGAACACGACGTGTCGTTTGGCGGCTGACTCGAGCAGAAGGGTGGTAGCTAGCCAGGCGGGCTTCACGAAAAGATAATAATATTAACAATGTAATAATATTAACGACTTAATAATAATATTGATAATATAGTCTTTACGCAAAGCCCTACCACCAAGCAGGCTAGCTTCTGCCGCCTCTTACGACACTCGACACTAGGCCGCCCCAATACGGCCAGTTATTATTTTAATTACGCGTTTCATAAATTTCGTTTTTTCTGCATTTCATCCATTTAATGATAGGAGATTACAGAGTATCATAGATGTTAATCCATATCATAATTTAAAAATATGCCAAATTTTAATCTAAAATCAGTAAACCGCTGCATGCATGATACTATAACAGACACATAGGAAGATATTCCAAATAAATATAATAAGTACAGTACCACCAGCCCATAATTCACCGGTAGAGAACGGCACCAGGCATCAAGTGCATCTATAGTACTCCGTATTTTAAGGTCCGTTCGACACAAAACAAACAGTACAATATCACAAAACTAACCGCAAACACTCCTCTTTCTCCGACCGGCGTCGTGGTACGAATCAATACCGATGATCATGGCGGTTTTGAATGGGATACTGATGTGCCACAGAGTGCCACCCAGCTTACAGTTGATTTGGAGGAGGATCTTCTGGGTGATCGACCTTATCTTTGCGCTGTTCATCAACGTGCGCGCATTGATCACCTGCAATATAAAAAAAGGATGCCATGAATTAAAATTAATTATTAATGATGAAAAAAAAATGGAATTTACAAATCGCCGAGTTCTGTACCGCTCAGTTTAATCTGGACACAATCGCATGCGTAGTGGTAAGAATTTCTACATACCTGACCAGCTACCACCTTCCTTCGAGAATCAACTGTGAAATATTTGTTTTTTTCATGTGTCGAATTGCCAGTAATAAGAAGGTCCTCTGATGGCCGGCAGAGACGTTCATTGAGCGACAGTGAAGAGTTACCATTATTATATTGTCATAATCATATTATAATGAAAGTTCACACACACACACACACACACACACAACTCGAACTATAACTCCGAATGTTACGTGTTGCGTGGCGACACAAACCACTTGTCACACGGTTGTCTACCCAGGCCGGTAACCGAAACCAAAAACCATCGCTCTGCAGAGACAAGGGAACAAACTTTGTAATTACGATCCAAACGTTTTTACTACAATAAAATTAATTTCAGTACCTGAGACGGTATAGGGTTATCGGCGCAACAGATCTTCTTGATGGCTGAATACCGATCGTCCCTGATGGTAGGACATATGGCCACGACCAGCTGGAGGTCGGAGGTTATCGCCTTCTTCAACGCCATCACATACGAGTCTGTCCGGTCGTTGGGCAGCCGCACCATGTCCGGGTTGTTCACGTTGATGCCCATGGGACGGGATATTCGTTTGACCGTGTCCTGGAACTCCTGCAAATGTCCATTAATTTTTATACTGAAGTGAGATTTGTGTCATCGTCATCCCCATTAGAACCAATATTTGTCCAACGGGCGGGCTCAGGTCTTCTTTTACATTGAGAGGGGTTAAGGTCCGTCATGCTGGCCAAATGCGAGGTAGCAGACTTCATCTTTTGAACACGTTGTGGATGATCGTCAGGTTTGCAGGCTTACTTACGATTATTAAGTTGTAATACGTATATTATTTCAAAACTTCCAGATGCGGACAGGATTCGCGGGTAGTCGCAAATTTCTGACAGCGTGTTAGACAAACTATGGTAAGAATCACTTACATCACATAATCCATTGCTGTGCTACAAATCTGACTATCCTCAGAAATACCGAATTTTAAATTACCTTCTTTAAATCAACATAGGTGGCGTGTACGTCGCCTCGGGCGTTTAGTCTATGCTTAGGAACGATTTAAGGAAACGTACCATTTTTTAATTTATTACTATTACACTTACCGATGCAACTTTCTTGTCTCGTTCGGTATACATAATGATCCATCTGAGAATATCGACGCTCTCCATCACAGCATTCCTGGTGACGTCACCGTTCCAGTCAGCATTAGGCCTGCCGGCTACCTTCACATTGTTACCGAAGAAAATGTTCTCCGGCGGCAGAGTCCTAGCCGTGATGTTGATGGTCTCCGGAGCGATGGACAGACCCCAGCCTGCTAAGCGAGACTTCGCCGTTTCGTTGTTTAACACATTTTGTATGTACTGAAAAAAAAAATTATTAACACAACACACTGATGACACATGTAATACATACATACTATAGGTATATTACACATACTCCATAATACATATTGAATTGAAAAATTACAGTAGGAAGCGTTAAAACAGGTTATTTATCAACTTCGTCAGACCCCACCTCCTATATTTTCTCCATGTTGAAGTTATTAAATTCAGTTCTTTCGAAATCATTAATATATTTATATTTAAAATATGTTTCCATAAATCACGTTAAAGCAAGAAACAAATACATAGAACGATACCATTCCTGTGTCCAAGGACTTTGCACTAGTTCGTTTTCAGTGAAGTTCACTTTTAATACTCGACACTTATTCATTCAAGCAGCTTGTCTTCGCCGGCCCCCTCACACACACTGTCACAATTTGTCGACCCCCTTCCTCTCCGTTAACGTGTGTGAATTTGTCAACGACCCCAAATAAGATGTAGTGTAATTAATTACAAGATGTACCACCTACCATAGTTATATTTATGAACAATTATAGTCTATAATTATTGTTTATCTCGTCGCGTTTCGTAATAGTGTGTTGGTGTCTTAATCTTCATTAGAACCAACACGACATCCAAAGCATGAGGAAAATTAATATAACCGAGAGCCGTAAAAACGCGTAGCACTTCGTTGTTATTTAGTTTTTTAATATGACACTAAATATTATCCAAAATTAAACCTCATATTATTATAAATAAAGTATTTTTCACCATTGACACTTACCTTCTTAAACGCAGCATGCCGTTGATTTGGTGTTATTCTAGTGTAAGTAGCTACGTCTTTCATAAGTCTGAAGTTGCTTCTCTGATCATCAGTGAGACCCGTCAGCTGGCAAAGCTCCGGCACGAGACATATCATGAAATCTGTCTTTTCCTCTGATCCAGGCATAAGCTTGGAGTCTCTGAAATTATAAAAAAAAGTCATATTATATTATTTTGTTTGTAAGAAGTTTGTAAGAAATATTAACTTTTTTTTCTCTCTCTCTCTCTATATATATATAAAAAATTTCTATAAAAATGTTACATCCAGTATGTCAGTTATAATTTGTGAAAGATTTGATCGAATAAATCTCTTCCAAACATACTGACTGACAGACAATGTAAAGCATTTAACTATTGGACTTGTTAAAAATATTGATTATTTTTACATAAGCTCCATTTTAGTTTTTTTTTATTATTCAATCAATAGTTATCTGCACTTGTGCAAAGCTGGGGCAAGTTGCTAGTTTCAAATAAACAATAGTTACCTGGATATAAGCATTGGCTGATTCCAATCTTTGATTTCGATCCCATAGTTATTTTTGTAATAATCTATGTATGATATTTTGACCAGTTGCCCTTTCTCATTCTTTTCGAAGGTGGATTGTGGAGTCATTGTGTCATCAATACTGTCTATCCTGGAAGTGAAAGTAAATCTTTGTGTTATTACAAAGGGAACCAATATTGTGAATCATGATCAATGATAAATCAACGCTGACACAAAATTTATCATTACAAAAATTTATTCAATGCGAAACCAAAGCTTTTTTCTGCAAGAAATAAAATTTATATTCTCTTTAAGATATTCAACACAAAAATCAAATATAATTATTCTTCAAGCATTATATTGGTTATAAGTTTTCATTTTATATACAGAGAAGTTATTATAAACATCATAGAAATATATCCACTACCCATAACATCAGTACAATCTTGGTATTTATAATAATAATAAACTTCATGAATGTTGCGCAGTTGTCATACAATAACCGAGAGTGCACATCTACTCATTTCTAAGGTTGACTGGTAGGAAATGCTATTTAGCTTATGTGCCACTCTTGTTAAAGGTAAATTAAGAGGGCAGTAATCAACATTTGAACTGTTTTACTGCCTCTGGTAAATAATCGAATTTCTAATTTATAACACTGGGCAAACTGATCCATAAAAAAATTTGATATGAATTTTATCTAATACCTGACAAAGTTGATTTATTATTTATTTTAGGGATATTTGTAATGTAAGTGTTCTAAGTAGACACGAGGGCTAACTAATAATTTTCCAAATTATTAGTACACATAGAAATCTGCACATACCTAAACAACTTATTGTTATACGTAGTCATGACAGAACAACCAATAAGTTTCTCAATTGCTGCTCGTTTCCAATTAACACCTTCCTGTTGAATCAGCTCCTTGATGAACTTGAGGACACATTCAGTACGGAGCACCCTATGTGTGGAGTCCAATGTCAGCATAAGACCTCCTTCATATTCGTCCACTGCTGTGACATATCTGAGATTTTATGAAAATTATTTATCTGATAATAATATTATATATTTTTTTAATTAACATCGTATTAATTATATTGAATAATAGAGAACAATATATTTTAACTTTATAAGAGCTAAAATAATTGTCACTTTGATTATTATTTTTAATATACCGTACTTGGTACAAACAAATATTTTGTTATTGTTTTGAAAAAAACAAACATTACATCGAACCAATCAAATCCATTACGACTTGTAGTTTTTAGTGGCAACTGCATCCATGTATATCTCCATCCAACCTCATACAGTCCTTTTTTGAAGGCTCAAACATTCACTATCATGTCACAATGCATTTTAGATCATATTATGTACTAAAAAAATACTTTGACAGTATCCTTAAGAGAATATGTTCACTACATTAATACTAGGAGAATAAGGCTAATGTCAATGTACCAAATTTCAGACATAGTAGCAACACTGGTAGCTCTTTCATGGGTAGATGTGTAAATATTTGTAAATAAAACTCCATTACAATTGACAGAAATACCATACCGTGAATTACATACTCTCGTCAAGAGCTTTAATGAAGAAAGAATGAAATCATTACAAACTAGATTATTACTATAAAGACAGGACTGCTTGGATGTTATTTTAAATCATAAGTAGTAATAGGTGCTTTCCGTAAAAGTGAGTTGGAAAAAAGAATACTTGGGAATTGCTTGTCACTTCATTTTTCAATACCACTTACTGTTGAGATTTGTCGAAATTGTAATGGTGTAGTTTAATTTTCGAAAAGTGTTCATAAAAACTTTACCCCGGCCAAACTTCCAACTTGTGCTGCGGTATTTGAATAGCGTTCCGCTGGCTGAAGTATTCTCGGTTAAATCTAACCAGTTCCAAGTCTTTCATTATGTGCTTGAACAGTAAATTGTAAATATGGACCATTTCGCTCAGTCGACGAGTGCGCCGCAAAGATATCTGTAAACAAAATGATCTATAATAATCATTACATGGCACATGGGGGCAGTACATATGCAGTGTTTATACAATATGCTTCACGCATATGTAGGTACCTAGGTAAGAAGTAAAATTTAGTTTTTATAATTTTCACCAATTTCTCAATGTTAAAATTATTTATTGTAACACAATATTATACTGTCTATTTTTTATATTTTATATAATAAAAGAGTCGACCAAGCGTCTATGATGACAATTTGGAGGGCCATAAGGAAACCTACAATTATCACATATTTATATTTATACTTTCTTATTATACATACAATTTATATATCATTATATTTCACTACATCAACATTGTATCATTCAACTCAAACGTACAGGAGAAAAATAACCTTACAATTATATTAACTTTGCTGTTATCAAATGGATTGGTCGACACCAAGTTAGTCGCTTCCGGTGGTAACATATGAGGTACGTAAAGGGTGGTGCCATCAAACGCCTTTTCTTTGAATAAGTGGCGATGCTCTGAAATATAATTAATTTGTTATTACATGGACAGGTAAGAAAATGTTTTTTATCACTACCTTGAAGATAATATTTTGTTTGCAATAAACATATTGGTAAGAATTATAATTATTATAAGTCTACAACATCGCAAAATATCACAATAACAATGAGAAAGTATTATAAGTTTGCAACATATAATTTATCACTAAAAATCAGGCACATTATAAAAAGCAATGAACCTCTGGAGTTTTTTACTGTTCTGTGTGTTAACCACAAATTCTCTTTGAATTTACTCACCATTAAGAAGCTTAAATCGCATATTTTTGTAATCTTGAACAGGTTCATATCTTACTTCATACTCAAAGACATTGTTTTCTTTGAAATTCAGATATATGAAGTTCGCAGTCACCTCGCAGGGCGTACCACTTTCTCCTCTCATAACAACTGGTGAGGTTTCTTTAACTTCCCTCTGAAATGTAATATTGAAAGAGCTAGATGAGACCTAAAGTCTCATAGAATAACTGCACTGCAGAACAAAGTTAATTTTATCCAAATATCAACCTTTTCAAAAAATCTATATAAGTAAACATCAATTGTTGTATGTATGAAGATTATAACTTGAGAATGGCTAAATCATTATAACAAAACTTTTTTGTCATGTTTGGAATTGTAAGGAGAAGGTTAATTGATATAAAAAAATTGTAATTGCACATGTCTGAAGTTTGGATGATATTTTTGTATGTAAATCAATTGAAGATTCAGTTGGACAAATCACAAGATTTAAGACAGTCATGTTTTAAATAAACTTCTTTATCATTAAATTGCACCTATGAGATGAAAGGGTGAACCACTAGTAAAAAATAAAAAGAGAATCATCACATACAAAATACTTATTTTTCCCCACTGAAGTTGAGGACTGTGCAGCTGATATAGTACTTGTCGCCATCTTCTCTGTGATACTCTGTACATCTGCACCTTCAGAATTAGGTCTTTGTACTTGAGCTTTCCTGCAATTCAAAATTAGGTTTTACAAATTCAAATTCAAAATCATTTAATCATATAGGTAGTCTTTAAATACACTTATGCACGTCAATTTTTTGCTTCTACTACAAAAATGATAATATATGTAGGACTTAATTATCATCACCATCATCATCATTATACTGACACATTTGCAGCAGTACACTGAATATCTATATCAGATGAAAAGGCCCAATAAAATAAGCTAACTTGAGGAAGAATATTATATGAAAACTTAGAAGTACACAAGTTTCCTCCCTATCAATCTGTATGGTGAGCTTCTTAACATTTTCCTCACAGTATAAACCATATAATAAATAGTATAGTAATATAAAATAAATAGTATAAATCATAGTTCACTAAGCTATCATTCTTAAGGATCTATGGAATTACAGGAAATTTATAAC